>CACVKI010145565.1:24387-66803 GCA_902732785.1 Trichogramma evanescens | reverse complement strand
TATTATTTCGTGTACGAATGAAAATATTCGGACACGAATTATTTTTGGGGCATGAATAAGTATTTGTACTCACTGGAAAAAGAATAATTTTTCGTACACGAAAAAATGTGTTCGTACACGAATTATTTTTGGTGCACGAATGAGCATACAAATTGCATAAACGAAATAATGTTTTTGGTGCACGAAATGTAGGTTTTCAAATGAATCAAAAAGCAAAATTTTCGTGCACGAAAAATTTTCCGGAAAATTTCGTGGATTAAATGGGGTCGGAAAATTTTTTTTCGTACACGAAAAATGATCAATTACATGACGCTCCATTAAAGTTTTCGTGTACCAAAATATTTCGTGCACGAGCTTTCCCCTGAATAGCCACTCTCAGTAAGTAATGTAATAAAATAATTTTTGTTGTTTACACGATATTCTCGTTATTTACAAAAGTCAAATTCATAAAGCTTTAGGGCTGTCACGATCAATGTTGATAGTAGTATGAAAAACATTTTTGTGTATGTTTGGCATTTGAAAATTAACACGTTTTCATGTAAAGTTTTGAATTCCGAAGTTAAACAAAATATTTGTTTTTTACAAAGTTTTTTACATATTTCTTTTTGTCGTTTACCTTACTTTTACACACTCACTGAAAACTTGATTTGTTTTCAATACTCGATGGCATTACAATTATTTTACTTATAAATTTAGGTTTCGTGAAAAATGTGTCTCGAATGAACAGAACGTTTCCATAAAGTTAATGTTATGCGATTTTTTAATGAAAATTATACCAAATTTTAGTCATCGAATGACACATTTATAATGAGACTAGAAGAGAACACAAATTTGATGTAGGAATTTGACGGACATATTTCACTTTTGAGATAGAATATAAATTAAAATTGAAATGAGGATTCGTTTCTGTGACAAGTGAATATTACAATAGACTTTTTTATCCTTACTGGTCTAGTTCCCTTTTTTTTTGCTCGCGTAGGAGTGCAGCAGCCCCCGAGCACACAAAAAGCTTCAACGCGTATCTAGAGTCTCGACTTGCCATGGACAGATATGCTCACACAGCTAGCCGCCAACACATCTGAACCATTTTCGACGAATGTAAATGCATTTTCCAAGCGTAGCTATGTTTTGCAACTTGACGAAAGTATATTTGAATTGCTTTTTTCAACGTCACTTTTTGCAACTTGTCTCAAGCTTTTGTCTTGCATCTGGAATTTTGCGCAAAATGTCCGTTTTTGATCAAAAATTTTTCATACTTTTCATTCGCTCTGCTTGAAAATAATTCTAATTTATCAATTTTGCCTCTTCTGTATTAGTGAAATATTCAAATCATTTTTAGAACTAACAATTATTACATTGAAAACAATAGAGAAGAAAAAAACTTTCACAACAGAATTGCGAAAAAAAGTTAATCAATCGACGATTCTCATAATAGTTGTTTACGATGTTAATCTTAACGGATGTAGAGGTAGTTCAAATAATGTATTAAGCTCGTTTTATCTTTAGAGCATCAAAATATCAGTAGGAAAGTGGATTGTCTTACCCACGCTATGAAACTAACTTCGCACGGCTTCGTTGAGAAGTAGGCATGTGGTTTGGGAATATGGTATATAAAATAATGAAGGATATCCTTATTTTTTTCTAAATCTTGAAAAATTGTATATGCTTTCCTTGGTGATCATTATGTTTTAGACTGTTCATTTTAGGTCAAATTTCTCAAAGCTTCTTTTCTGTTACGATTTAATTGATAAAAACCAAACAAGTCAATTGGATTCGTTACTTTTAATTTTTTTTTCGCTAAAGGACATTCAGCGATAAAGACAGTCACCAAAAATGATAAAATAATTACAAAAAAAATTTTAACTAAAAATATATTCTTTAGGAAATATACAAATTGAAATTTAAAAGTATAAAATATTTTGAAAAGCTATTCTGTATTCGAGAAACAAATAAGGATAAAAATTATTATTTATGATCAATTAAAATTTATTTCTCTATTTTTCTCAGGTTTTAGCAAGTTTTGGTACAGATATTTCGCCTCTATCAAGAATCAATCGTATTTCATCGAAATAATCGAAGTGTTTCAGTGGCGGCATTACCTTGTCACGTAAACTGCTTTCCTTATCTGCACGCTCTTATAAATGCTACTGCGCAGGCTGATGCCAATATGTGAGCCGCGCCAGAGGAAACTGCTCTCGGCTTATCAACTTCAGCTGCGGCATTGTACTGCTTGAAAAGGTTTTAAAAAGAATTTCGCCCTCTCTCTCCTCTTTGACTGCGCGCGTGTACGTTGTAATGGCCCTTTTATTCGCGCAACGCATTCATACGTGAGCATTTTCCACGAGATTTGACGTTTTATACTCGCGCAAAGGTTAGCTCGGGATGAGCTTAGCTGCAGCGAGGCCTCGCAAATCCTATTGACGAGAACACACGGTGTCATTCATCAAGGTACACCGAATATGAAACTTTTATCAACTTTTTCTCTTGCTCGACGATGCCGCGCTCTTTAAAGATAATCGCGACGATCAGTCATTCGGAGCACAATGTGTGTCAACTATTTCGAGTGTCCAGGTAGCTCTAACGTAGCGCAGCAGTTGTAGCATACTAATGGCCAAATAGAATTTGCATGTGTGCGTCTGTGTGCGTTGCTAAACTGTGTACGCGATTACGTTTAGTAGTTGTTGAAAATGAACTTGAATGAATTCGTGGCCATAAATCGCCTCGTACTGTTTCATCACTGCATTTAGCAACACAAACTGCGGCGCTCTGTACTGCATCATGTGGAAGTAAAACTGGCCATTACAACTACTCAAAACGACGTATATTTCTCTTTCTCCTCTAGGTCCTAGCGCATATAACTGATCATTCATCAAAAGAATCATCTCGCTTAATATAATGAAAATCTACTGTCTCTCTCTTGTTCAGGCGCACAGTGCACAGTGCACACGGCGCGCACATACAGGTATGTACATATCTAGGTGGTCCAAAGTTCTCGTATGGGCCATTAATTCGCCCCTGCCGCTGCTGCTGCACAGTACGAAGCATGCCATAAAATCCGCGGGACAAAAAAGTCCGCTCGCGCGCGCACGAAAGCTACGAAGATCCTGCACACCACTTAGCGCCATGAATATAACATAGTGATACCATAACGCCCGTTACATATACACCAAAGTGAGTCTCCATTACCCTGATAAATTAGAGCGGCGGATCGCTGCTAGAGAGCTGCGTAGCACAGTAACAATGCTTCACTCGTCATCTAACCGCGTATGTATAGTTATATATAGTGTTAAAGCCTCGTCGTCGTCGTCGTCGTCGTCGTCTTCGCATACACGGAGACACATATAATGCATATTATGTACGCACAAACGCATGCGCACGTATGCTTCTTATGCAGTACACTCGTATATATATATATAGGCTCTGTGCTTGGAGTTTACTAATGAGCAGCTCCTATACGGCGTGCATATATGCAGTCGAATTAAACGACAAAGAGAAAAGTAACGAGCATTAGGTATTGCCGCTCTTTCTCTGTGACGCTTTTCCACTCTGAGCTTGATACTTTTCCTCCGTTGGTTTGCTGCTGCTGCTGCTGCTGCTGCTGCTGCGGCGTCGACGTCGCGAAGCCGAATGTGTCTTTTGCCTCTTTGTTTCCTTGACCCCGTTGTGCTTGTTCATATCCTGCGTATACATACGTGTACACGCGCGTATATGTAATATATACTCTACTCGATTTAGACTGCTAATGTCTTTGTGATGTAGTGCGACTCTCGAGTGATATACACGTCTTGTATAAATACACCATGCCTCGCAACTTGTCTCTTTTTGCCCTGTAAGTTTACATCGCCCTCCTTATCTTTCCCTCTTCGTCGAGTACACGAGCCACTATAGTCTTGTGCAGTGTACGCAAGCTAAACCCATGCGTTAGAAACCTTATTAATTGCCATGAAAATGCCTTTTGTTATTCATCAAATAGCATTTCTGATGTATTATTTCAACATCCACGTGAAAAACGTACAAGCAGTTTGAGTTATTAATGATTTCTCTAATAAAGATAAAAAAAAACTTATATATCCTTTTTCATACGAAATGACCAGTTATTTTAACAATCGTTAAAGATTTTCGACATAAGATTTATCGAATAACTAAACAAATACTATTGAATCGATGGTATGTTAACGAGTTTTTATTACAAAGCTCAACGAATAAAAGTTTCTTTTAGAATTTTTCCGAGCTTTATAAAATTAAATGTTGCCTTAAATTCGTGCTTTGCCCTCTATCTTTTATTTTCTTTACTTTTTGCATTTGCTTGTTTAGTCTAATAAATTCCCTTCCACATTTCCTTTGCATCCACAAAGCTCTTTATATAGTAAACTGTTGCCGTGAAATTACATGCTAACTAACATTAGAAACCCTTGAGGGCAATGGGGTGCTACTTGTTGTAGTTAAGGTTGTTGATAATTAGAAACTCTCCTTACAACTGTTGGGTTCGATCAAAGGATCGTATCGATAAGCTATTTAGCTCGTCCAGAAAATACGGCAAACAGTATTGTTGTAAAAGATCAGGCGAGAAACAAGGTATTTTGCCTCCACTGTATGGCTGATTTGTTTTCTTTATCTGCGCTATATACGGTGAAATATTCGACATTTATCGTTCTGAAAGAATGTTGTACTCGACCGAAAGCACACCTAAAATTCCACCTACTCTCGTAGGAATGTATATATTTTTCCAGGTTCAAAGTAATTGAATTAGATCTCATTTGTTCAACCTCGATGGTAAACGTATAAAGTAATAATATATATTGTAGGAAGTTGAAATTCGTTTTCCGTCGGATATTTACAAGATCGCCTCTATTTTCGTTGAGATGCGCTTCTTCTTATTTTTCCTAATGTGTACAACATCGAACTGCCGTATATATACCCTCGTTTTTATCGGACATTACAAGTTCTATATACTTACCGTACAAGATGAGCAAGTTCGAGCATCGACGCTCTTTGCTCCCGCAGCCAGCATATACTGCTGATCTCAATTTTTTTTTTATCCTTTATAGTGGCTTTGGTATTCAGGGGAGACTTGGGGGAGATGCACTGCGTCAACGGAACGAACTTAGTCGCGCCAGAATGTAATTGCTGCGATTGAGGCGATTTTTCTTGGGCCATTTTTTCTTCTGTAACTCTTCGCAAGAAGTTCGCTCGACTACTTCTTAGTAAATGGAAATTTGTTCGGTGTGCCACCCTCGAATGAGATCTTGATCGATTAATTTTTTCGAGTTAAGCCGGTGGCATGGAGAGTTTGTAAAAGGACTGAGTGAAGTACTTACAAAGATACGGTCGAGACTAATTGAACAAATGAATGGAAAAAAATGAGTAAGATTAGTTTAGGTATTAGGAGTTTTTTGTGTGTCGGGTACTTTATCGCACATACTTAGATTATAGATGTAATTTTTTCTACTTTGACAGTAATAGATTGTGTTTTGTTGTTGCTATCTTTAAACATTAATAATATTTAAAAAATTCTTTGTTATTGCATAATTTTAAACATTTTTAATCTTTGAACTTTTAAAAGTAAAATAATAAAAATATCTTGCCGTTGGTTTGAAAATATATTTTTATATAGATGTCCAATATATTATATTGTTGTTTGAACGAAGCCAATAATGGTTAATTGGATGCATTTAATTATAGCTAATTGAACTGAAATCTAAAACAGCAGTCAGGTACAAGCACTTAATAATTTGACGTTCAACTGCGTTCAAGCGCGGAGCTTGGGTAATGAGGTTTTTCAGTTTAATTTTATTCCATGCTGACGAAAGCTTTTATATATAAAAGAAAAACGAGGAAGGAAGGTCTTCTGGTGTAAATTAGCAACATGCTATTAGCGAATACTATTTTCCATTTAAAAAGCTCGGGTAACAAGCAAAAAGGTCCCGTTAGGACAAACACGTTTCATAAGTCATGTTCTTTCGTCGGTGTACACGGCGAACGTGAAAAAAAATTTGATTACTTTGGACTTCGACAGGCGCATTACACGCGGTGAAGTACGACAGGGCACGTCCGTTTGCCGGCGCGCGCGCACGCGTTAGTATTAAGGCCACAAGCGACACTCGGCACATGCATACATGCATACACACACACAGACTCACGTATACATAGATAAATACGCGATCGAGCGAACTGCACACGAACCGATCAATCAGTACACTGCATGTAGTGTCGCCCAAGCTCGTGTGTGTACGTGTGTGTCTCTCTCTTTCGTAATATATACGGCTTTTACATGTTGTACATACATGTTGCACACAGTGTGTATACGTGCCGGTCTTTGTTCGTTTAAGACTGCACGTACGGCACATCGCAAGAAAGCCCTGTAGAATTATTACAGCGCACGGTGTATATATGGTAGCAGCGTCGCGTCGTCCTTGCTGCAGCAGCAACAGCAGCAGCAAGCCTCGGCCTGTCGTGCGCAGTCATGGACTCGGACTATAAAATCTTATCTGTCGGCCCACGTCGACTACTCCGAGGTCTAGGCTTGCGCTATGCGTATGTGCACGCGTGCGTGTATACACGTATACACGAGGCTCGTGTGCGAAGATTATGCCAGTGCAGCCACTATTATGCCACAGTCCTGCAGAAGCACCCCCTCACACAGACATTTTCAGGTAAATTTCCAGCTTCTGAATTATATACGTATTAGATGTATAAACTACGACTATACACGTACGTATATACATACGTGTATATTGCGAGGAGCGAGAGAAGCTCGGGATATTAACGGATGGACAGGCCTGCTGTTTCACACGTACGGCAGTAGTCGTCGTACCCGAGACGACGTTTCAACGCGGGTTGTTATCAGGGCCTATTTGGGGGAGGAGGATACGAACGCACACACATATACTCGCACCCCTTGGCGAATGGCCATAGGAAGGTTGTCTGGAAAGTTGTGCGTTTGCGAGTGGCAACCGGTGACGGCTTTATGCCTGTGATTAGCGACCTATGACCCCAGCTGAGACCTCTTTACGACGCGGCATATTTTATTGCCATTTCTGACAGATAATATTAAGGGTGAGCGTGAGTCACTTTAATTATTTCGTCGCGATAAATCCGCATTTCAGAGATTGCAAAATTTCCCTTCACTTCGAAATTATACTCGAGCTCTCGAATACGCGAGTTAGACGAGGAAGAGTCGAAAATCCTTCCCAAGCCACAGGAGCTAAGGTTCGCTGAATAAACTTTGAGCGTACACATATATATAAAATACGAAAACTGGCTTGTGGTAAAAATCAGAAGCTACGCACGTTTTTATCGCGTTCGCTTGAGGAGCAAAGAGAGGTCTCAACCATCCTCGATGTATACGTAGACGTATACGCGCACATACGCGGAAGCTGAGCAGGCCAAATAAGCACGTTCTTTATGTGCGCCATATATATAAAACGCGGCGCAGACGCGCTCAGTCTCTATATATGGGAATTCGCGCGAGTATCGCGATGTACGCGCGAGAGGCACTTCTTGCACCCGCACATCCTATTCTCCAGCGCTCGCATCGCGCGTACACGCATAAACGTAGCAATAACGAGCCTACCTACCTATACCCTGCACCTACCAACCAACCTGCAAAGCTTCCACGCTGTACTTGGCTGAGAAATTCTTCTTCGTTCGCTGCTGCGAAAATTGATCCGCGCGCAACAGCAGCATGCATGTACACACGAGTATGTTGCCATATATATAGTACAGTCGAGTAGTAAAACCGCGAACGAGAGCGAACGCATACATCGTATGTGTGTGCATGTAACACAAAGAGAATCGTCGCGGCCATTATTTCGTTGCAGCGGTGGTTTTGCACCGGCGCATCGCGGCTATAGCAGCACCGGAGCAGCGCAGCGCAGTGCAGTGCACAAGCCATTATACCGGTAGCACTTTTGCCGCGGGTATGCACGTTTTTTTGTGTTCAGCTGCCAACTGACCATAGGCCCGACACCACTACTCGGAGCTCGAGCGCGCGCGCGCGAGTCCACAGTAAAAGCCCGTATAGTTTTCCGCGAGATACACCGCAAGGATTTTTTGAAGAGCATCCAAATTGCAGCGAGTGTATATCAGGATTGGCCTTATGTAACCGCGAGCGAAAGAATCGAATAATTCCTACGTATAGCAAAGTACCGAGAGCTATCTCGGTCTCGAGGTGTCGGAAGATATTCATTTAACGCCTTTATGATTATACCAATGCCCAGTGATCTTTATTTCTGTGCCCTTTCATCTAGTCGCAGTTCACAGCAGCAGCAGCAGCCGAGATTGTGTTTTGCGCGAAACCAATACGTGTCTCAATTTGGAGAAAACATAAATACAAACGAAGAAACTACTGACGCTCGTAGTATCTGCTGTTTTTGCTCTCCGTGCGCTCGCTAGCAACTCGGCAGCAGCCGGGGGTTTATATTAGATAATGTAGTACTGCAGCGTAAGCACGAAGCGTAGGAAAAACGATCTATAGAGACTGCCGAGTGAACATTAAACGAGCTGCACCGGCAAAAGTCTGGCTCAAAGTACAACGAGACTAGAAAGAGAGAGAGAGAGAGAGAAGAACGGAGTCGTTGAAATCTTTGAAATGACTAATAAAGGCTAGCGACTTTCTCTCTCTCTCTCTCCCTCGCAAAATCCACTATACATGCTCCGTAGCTCTTGCGAATACAGGTGCAGGTAAGAGAGAGCTGTTTTGCTTGCACAACGACTATGCTATGTGTGTGCGCGCAAAATATGTCGCTACATATAGCGTACATCGTACAAGTACCGCGTGCGGATATCATCCCATGCAGATACGAGTATAGCATAGTCTTTGTGATCGTCGTAGTAGTAGTCGTCGTCTCGTTGCTACTGCTGCTTCTGCTGAGCCGAAAAGTTTACCTTTACTGCGAAAAGTTTATCCAGAATCACAGTCGGAGCTCTCTCTCTCTCTCTGCCTTCCCTAAAATCTGCATATAGCCGGAACGCGTCTCTGTTTTCGACGTTTACTCGTCTGTTTCGCGCCACAGGCATATACCTAAGCCGACAGACACCGACAGCAAATGCGCATATACCTATGTTATGTGTGCGATCAGTCACGCATAGCTTTTCAGTTTCTCAACATTTTACCCGGTATATCTCGGATAATGTCTGCGCATTATATCGCGTACACCTTATTATGTATTCTCTAATCAAGCCCGAGTTCAAAAATAACTCAATTATTGCAATTATTTATCATAGTCGTGATATTTGACCTAGATTGCAAATAAAACTCTCATCAATAAAAACAATAATTGGATCGAATACGTACAAATGTGTATGATGAAATATGGTGAGCAATAAAGGAAAAAAACAATTCATGTTAAAAATACTCCAACTTGTTTTTGAAATGGAAGATTAAAAATAACTTTTAAATAGTTACAAACATTACTTTTCAAACATTTCTGCAAAGAGCATAGAAATATAATTGTGAACTTGAACGATAAAATATTTGAAGCAAATCCTAGCTGATGTCCAAGTGATGTATGAGTCAATTTGCTCGAAGAAACTTGGGCATTAAATATTTATCAAGCACAATCAAAGGGGTTATATCAGGCGTGCGCAAAAGTGGTAATGAATATTTTCCTCTCGTCGAAATTGGATTCTTATATGGCCCCTGTTGCTGTTATATGTAAGAAGCGCGGAATGTGCAAATATCCGGCGCCCGGGTAAGGTAGTATAGGTCCTTTTCCACTGCTGCTGCTGCTGTTGCTGCTACTGCTGCTGAGTACTTGCAACGTTCCACAGATGAATTTCCCAACGAGTTTCATTCTTATTTCTCCCAGGACCCTTCCTGGCTCTGTCCCTCCTGCCATTTCTCTTTACACACGTAAGCATGCGCTTGTGTGTGTGCGTACGTATGTATGTGTGTACGTACACGTTTATGCATATGTAACTACGTTTGCTATGAGTGATATGCCAGAGGCGTTATACGCTCGTGCGTAGAGCAGTGTATACAGGAATTTTCATCGAGGGCAAAAATTGCATTCGTGGCCCGCTGGCAACTCGCTGAAATGGGATACTCGCGTCACGCACGCCCGGCGTGTACAGATGCAATCGCCCGAGATACACGCCAAGGTTGTTGCTAGCTGCTACTACTTCTATTGCGCGTTCATGTTTGTGCGCGCGCGTGTGTGTGTACAGTCAGTCGACAAAATGACATTCAGCGCCTGGGGAATCGTATATTTAGATGAAAATTGCGCTTATTTTGATTTTTCCAATGAATATCGACGCGTGCGCTGATATTATTTACTCTAGTTTCCCGAGTGTCAATCGCGAGATTCATATTCAATTTTTTTTTTTTATTATTTCAACCGATAGTTTTCACGGAGAGAGGGAGATAGAAAACATTCGCCCCACAACTTGCTGCGGTTTAAAATTTGCGAGCCAAGTACATAATATGGTTTTGAGGGAGCAGGGCCCAAAGTTGCGGAAGAAGCCTCCGCGTGTTTAGCGACGAAGTTCATTCATTAAATTGAAATAACGAAGACGTGATTGCGAAACTATCTACAACGAAGGTGAAACTTGATTTTGCTTTGTAAGATCACAAGTACTTTAGGCTCCTTTGTAACCAGCGATTCCTGAAACTTCCTAATGAAAACAACCGAGAGAGAGTATAGAAAACGTACATCCCTGCGCAATGAATATGCATTATCTAGGCATACTTTTCATTCGACGGGAAAGTCTAATCCGGTACGGCTCTGTACATTCGATGCAAATGCATAATTAAAGGTATACAAGTAGCTGTGAAACTTTTTGAGCAAGAAAGTACCTTGAGCAGTATTTATAAAAGCTCCGACTTAATAGACTAGTCAATTCAATTAATATCGTATTATGTACCATTGATCAAAGCTCCGTACTCCACGCTGGCCTAAGAAAATTTAGCACTTTCAATGCTCTCCGCTGCAGCTTTATAAAAACCATCAATCGACGCAATGGCACATAACGGGGCAGCACTTTGCTCTTGGTCATGCCTGGCTATATACAGCAGCCAGCACGCGAGTGTACGCGAGCTCACACGCCCACACGTAGCAGGAGCCCCCGTAGTGTACATAGGGAGTATAGAGAGCCGAGCTGCTGCTACTTCTACTACTGCTACCCCCGTACCGAAAGCGTCTGGGCCACCGCCGCTGACGCTGCCGCCGCGCGCGTCACTCGCTCCGCTACAAATGGTCGGTGCGAGCGCTCGACAAAGCTCCTTTGGGAATCAGACAGCAACGGTATAGTGGCAGCGGCTCGTTTGTCACAACGTCGCGCATGCTGAGCCTCTGGTGATTCCCATCTTGCCCGTGTGTATTGTGTATGCTTGTGTGTGTGTGTGGGTGCAGGAGCGCCGCACTATGGGCAACGCTGCAATGCACGCATAAAGCGCAATGCGGTATTTCAGCAACTTTTCTAGCTCGTGTATCCGTCAAAAAAGCTGTCATCGATAGCGCTCCATTAAGAACTTTTTCTGATCATAGAGTGAGATATCGTTGACTAGACTAATGTTTTGCAATGAGACAGCAATGGGGCAAATTGGATACGATGAAAAACCGGAGATATGAAGTTGAATTATCATCTTCATGAACTTGTACTTGCATTTTTTTTAAAAACTTTATCCAAATGTTATCGCACATGTTTAATACTCGGCCTGGGAAAAATTTGTTAGATAATAAATTTTTCTTTAAAAATTCTTTATTTATGATTTCTTGGTTCTTCAAAATATTAATCTATAAGCAATGGAAAAAGCAAGAAGGATCCGGGGAAATTGGGAAAATTTTAAGCAAGATCTTTCTTTTCTCTTTTTGTCTCTCTTTATCCTTCTTTCAAAGTAGAAGAGTAAACAAATTAGCACAAAAAATCATCATAAACTATATAGATGACCTAGAAAAAAGGAGTGAAATATTCGTATCGTTGCGGACGAACTGGGCTAGAGAACGGGAAGTGGGAAAAAGGAGAGTGGAGAGGCAGAGAGCGACAAAGAGAGGAAAAATAACGAGATACATAGAGTTGCTAAAGCAAAAGCACTTCGCTTACCTCGACGAGACCCAAGAGAATCGCTAGGATAATTCTCGAATACGCTGGCCACGACCTGGGTATAAAGGTTTGCTTTAAAAATATTTTAATATTATGCAAATGTGATTAAGCTGCGCATTTTTCTTTACTTTCTTTTCTCGTACCTTTAATACGACTTAACCCTGTGAGATGAATCGAAAAAAGGGCCAAGAGATAAATAGCATGAGAACGTAGAAGATGAAAATTTTCTACTCTCGTTGAAAAAGAGAAAATTTTACTTCTTTTGATGGCGATAATACAATTTAAAAAGGTCGATTATATCAGCGAGGGACTGTAAAAGCGTAGAACTAGAAAACGAACGATTTCAAACGAGAAAACGTTTATACTGGTTTTATTCCCTAAGATATGATCTGGCTAAAGAGAAAGACGAGGAATCTTTAATACCGTGGAGTTATGCGCATCATCGGCGACCACCTCACCGAAAGAAAGCGTCACCGGAACTTTCATTTATAAGTTATTACATATTTTGCAAAGTGCATTCTTGCAGTGACGTATAGCTCTCATATTGCTTGATACAACTGGTCCTTTTTTGTTTCATTTCATGAAAATGCTCTGCCTGCTCGATCAAACTGCAACGAAAATACCTTACCCTATATGTAGCGATCCGACATATTTTTCATTCTTCGGTCCTCGAACAATTTCACGCATAAATCAATGAAGTTGCTGGGGCTAGAGTCTGCAAGTTTCCCATGCATTTCATTCAAATTCTTCCGCAATTTAAAACAATTTTCTCCACCTCGACCCCGCTCTACTCTGGGAAAATTTTAGCACTTAAACCCCGTAAATAAAGATACCACGAGCAGCTGTCTTGATCTATTAGTGAAAAAATGCCATTATCTGCCGCACGTCTCGAGTGTACCAGCTCGGTTTCAGTTTTGCCAATACAGTCGGTACAGTATTGTACACGGATCCCTAAATGTACTTGTATTTGACGCGATTACAACAGGAAAAGAAAACTCGGCTAATATATCATGTGCACGAAGCGATATTTGCTCACTCGGCTTTGCCGCTTGGCTAATTCTCCACGCTGCATGTAAGCGCGAAACGAAGGAGACAGATTTATAACGCGCAATTTTTCTCGCAGCAGCGCTCGCGTGTATTAACAAGCCAAGAAGCGAGAGAAAGGGAGGGGAGGAGAGAGAGAGGGGTCGCATTTGCGTTATTAATTAACCTTCTCGCGCCCTCGGAATTTTGTGGCGGTCGATACCGCCTACTACGGTCCTCGCATCGAAAAAGAATGAGAGATAGCACCGACTTAAAAATGAATTCTACCCCGATGCTCACGCGCGGTTAAGCGACTTCCGCTTCATGAAAGAGGAGCAGTTTCTCTCGTGCTGGAGTAAATCAGTCTGTCTGCGCGTGGGTGTGAATTTGTATATCACGTGTGTGACATATTCGTCCTGACTCACGAGAGTATAAGCGGGTGCCGATGACTATCTTCGGCAGCTCGTGTGTCTCACCTTTGTCTGGATCGCTCAAAAAAGTTTTTCTGAATCGAACGTCCGGCCTCGAAAAGTTGACTTATTCTCGACGCTCAGCGGCAATCGCGACAGGATTTTTCTCGTCTGACTAACTTTCAATGCGATTAATCGATTGGATGCAAATGTCGCTCCTCGTCATCGTTCCAACTCGTTTATACGTCAAAAGAGAGCTCCGTCGTATTTATTCATAGCTTATCAACGAATCCAGTGCGTGCTAGATTTAATTCATAAAAAAAAATATTCAGCTGTAGCAATTACATCGACGTAATAAAGCAAATTCCTCGAGTTCGTTGGCATGTGATATGTAATTAATTATGTTCGATGTATATATTATGTCTTGACGCGTTTCAACCGAGCGCAGGAGGGGGCATCGTTTCATATGCGTTTATTAAACGATCGACTATGTATAATAATACGTGTACGTCCCTTGTCAGAGAAACTTCATACTCAACATTGTGATATTGCGGGACAGTTCATTACACGCTGCAACGCGTCACGCACAACATAATGCGGGATTAGAATACCCAGAATAGCGTCTGGTACATTGTAGTTGTTGCCACCTACCTCATAAATAGGGGACACGATCGGGAAGACGACACTTTTCTATTTGCTGTTTTCCACGTAAATTTTAATGCGCGCGATTCAGCAGTGACAGTTGCAATTGTGTAAAGATACTCACGTATTCTCAACGTATTTTTAATGAAAGTTGTGAATTTCGCTGATAATAATTTTTGAACTAATTAGTTTTTTGTGGAAGAGAAACACTGCAAATGAAAACTAAAAAATTTATACTTTGCTTGGCAGTATCATGCGGTTGAATGTAAATAAATGAAGAGGTCAGATAAATTCGAGTCCACCTTTAAAATTACGCATGGTTAGTCGCAATATTTAATTTTTCATGAGACACATGAACTGACAAAAACATGCCGTATAATTATGAATAAAGGCTCAGTGAAACGCATATTCACCTCCATTGAAACTAAATCCAAATTTAAAAGATTTAATATTGCTCCACTCGACGAATGAGTAAAAAACGAGAAATAATGGTGGCAAGTAAGGTGAACTTTGTTTTTGGAAGTACTGTATTAGCTCATAAATGACTTCCCATATAGATAGTGATAAATTAACCAAGCCAATTTTTTCAGCTCACGAATGTATGTCAATAAGAAAATTAAAATTAAAATTCAATACAATAGTGAAAAATTGAATATATTATACAGCAAGATAAATTCGATATTCTAATTTTTTGGCCTACAGCCGAGCCCCAATCTGTATAATGCTCATTATACGCATCGGTAGCATATAGATGAAACTTGCCCAGACGTGCAGGCTCGTTATTATATGCAAAAGCTTGCCCGGAACAGTGTGTGGCTTTCACCTAATAAGATAAGTTCGTGTCTGTCGATTCATATGAACGTAATGTGCGCCCATAATTTCTGCTTGCAAACATCGGATTATTGTAGGTCCATATATTTGCAGAGGAGCAATGCTAGAGGGATACAGAAATTTGTCCATATCTGATTTCAAATAATTTATCCTTATTGAACATACTTGATATGAATATATTTAAACTAGAAAGCTAAAATAGTTCAAATGTAACGTATACTTGGTTATTTTTGAAAAATTCTAGCATGAGCGTTTTTTTCTTTTCTAACCATTTAAGTGGTAAATGTAACATTTTATTTTGCCTAAAAAAGATGTTCAGATGTGTTTAGGTTACTTAGCTTGTAAATAGAATAAATATTTTGCGGCTAATCGCTATACTTGTTTGAAAATTGATACCTCTTCGGAAGTATATTATGTTCAAAATAAACTTGTATTGACTTTAGCTACCTTATACGCAGTTCTATAAGTAGCACCTACTATGCGTGTTCACCACTTTGATACTTTGATTCACAAATATTTTTAAGTATTTAGTGCGTTTCAAGTCATAAAGTTTATATCAATAAGCTAAGAAAGGGTTCCTAACTCTTAATCTCTATGTAAATGAACCCTACAGCGCATCGATATTAACTGCCCAAAAAACTCAATCACTTTCTTATAAAGCCATAATTATAAGCTCGTACTTGGTATCAGTCCTTTAGCTGTCAAATCAATTTTGGGTGTAAGTTCACTTATCATACTTAATTTACCTTTCGATGACAGGAATAATCCGATGAAATTGAGTTTTCCAACTGCTACGTATACGCACGTATAGATATCTAGCTCGCACAGCTGATCCAAGCAGAGCATTTGATAAATTTCGTGTTTTCGCCCGGCGATAAGAAGTTTATTCAAGTGATTTTCAAGTGCCGCGCGTGCGCCGCTCCTACATAAATGGAATACGCTCGGTTATACATATACATCAGTAAGGTATCAAACAGAGGGTCTACATTGCAAAAATAGGGGAGTGTCGCGTGCAAAATAAACGCAGTTCAGCTCAATTCTACTGCTGCTGCTGAATACTGCAAGAAGAAAAAAGATAAGGTATTATGCGAGTTCTCAAGGGAACGCGGTGAAGATAGTGAACCCATCGATCTTGAGGGGCTAGCCATCATGGCGTGTAATCATTCTCAAAATTGCCATGCGAAATAGACGTCGCAGCATTGATTCCTACCCTTATTGCAGCCCTACTTTGTGACTGAGTGGGTATTTTACTTTTCAAAAACACCAGATGTTATAACGTCGGTACATGGAAAAGATCTCATTCTTCTTTCGAAAAATCTTTATTGAATCTATTCGTTTAAACTTTTTAATAGTAATTATTGCATAGAAATAATTTATTATTCAGACAACCCCCATTACAGATTTCTGTTCACGTGGAAGATTAAAAAACTACAATATTTGATAAAACAAACTCTAAAAGTAGTGACAATTCAGCCCACCCACTGCAATCGTGTATTTAATGATCAAAGAATATTATTTCGCAATAATCGCTCGACTTCGATCTACTGCATTATACTCAGAAAATAAATTCGTAAATTTTCTGTGAATTCGAATGTCCAAAAAGGAAATTTTCTCAATTAAATCAAGAGATAGTCTTCACAAGCTTACTCTTCACAGGTAATTTCAAATCATCATGATACTCATGATGTAAAAATTTATTTAACATGCATGTTTAAATAATTGCTTTTAAAATCATACATGTGCATAAAGATTATTCGAGAGTACTTATTATAATGAACACTCGTAGTATTCAGATCGGAAAAATAAATCTCTGTTGTAAATAGTTTAAATAAGTTACAACAGCCGTAACAATTAATGCATATCAAAGTGTTTCTGTATTTTCTCTCTCTGGCCTCTTTTTCTAACTTTCTGTCTTTCTAAGACAACTACGTAGATGGAATATTATCCTCTTCGACGGGCAAGATTAACTAGTCCTTTCGCATATAGTAAAGATTCCTTGGAACAATTCATGACCATGTGTATTCCATGCTTGTTATGCACTGCGCATAGCCACAGTGTCAATATACATATATACACGTCTACATAAAAGAACACGATAGACGCAGGTATCTCTAGGAAATTCCGAGGCGCGTGTACGTGCAAAAAAAAGGAATGATAAAAAAAGGAAGAATGAGACGGACGTGGTATAGTAGTCGAAGCGAGTAGTTATATCACACAATATAAGCGCTAATTGAGCTCGCAGCTCACGCACCGATTTAGTGCCTCGAACCTTATGGACCGTAGAGCGTTGTATATTACCTAGCTCCATTCTTCGCGTATAATATTTATATACTCTGCATTATACGCGTCTCTTCGAACGTTCAACGCCATAAGTACATCCAGTCATCTTGTCTTTTGATACTCGGTAAGAAAATGTTTGTACTAAAAATTAGCTGCACTTGCAATAGTATAGAATTACGTGCTGGTGCAACCAGATGAAGCATATTTTTTGTTGCATTTTCATGCATTTATGTGTACGTGGGAAAACAGGATATCAGAAAAATAAGAATTGTTGATGTCATCAAGCTTATTGCTCGGCTAATTTTGGATTGAGGATTTAAAATGTACTTCATAAATTAAATTCTATACGATAAGAAATAAAACAGCTTAAAATTGATTTCATACATTAAAAAAAGGGGGGAACAAGAAAAATCTTAACTTTCGCAACCTAATCATGCTCAACGATTCGTATAATCTCACTTCTTTCTGCACTAAAACTTGAAGCCATGCAATACATACAAGTTGATGGTAGAAAAGGTCATAAAAGTCAGATGTTATTACACTGTTTCTATGCTGCACTTCAACACGCAAATTATGCTAATATACCCATCTTACAGTGTACATCCAAGTTTCTTTTGATTAAAAATACAAGTTTTGCTTTTTAAAAACACTTTCTTTTTCAAATATACATCGGGCAGAGGGCAATAGCTGCCCTCTTAACTAATTCCATCTTTTATTGGTAACCCTACGTAAAAACAAATCCAACAATCTAGAAAAAAAAAGTATTTAGCCAATACAAACAGCTGCTCGTCATTCTATAAACAGTGATCTACGTGCAAACGAAGCCCAAGAAAAATAATCGTCGTCTGTCGAAACTCCAATCTTTCTCGTCACATGCAATATAGAAAGCAAATATCTCGAGGACATAATATCTTGTGAATGTCTGTATGTATGCGGTTAAAAAATAACATATAGATTTCTAGATGGTTTTCATCAAATTCCCGAAAACAAGGGGCGCTGAATACATTCGCACTACGAAATATTCAATTGGGAAAGAGAAAAAGAGCCCCGAGCCACCGAAAGAACAACACGCAGTGAAATCTATCGAAGGGTGCATTTATATGCACATGAATGTAGGCAGCGCGGAACTTAAATGGCGTATAGCCTTCATACATAATTGAGCGAGCCGAATCGAGTGAAATGAATCTGCGCTAAGGTTCTCTGACCGTTTGCCAATGGAAATCGAAATGGCGATAGTATGTATAGTGAATTACCACCGTTATAGGGAAATCAAAGGGAAAGAGAAGCTAATAGAACCTGCTACGATTCACGTGTATACACAGATCCATAGTCGAAGCGGACGAATTAAAGTCGTATATTCGCTGCCCTCTCTCTTTCTCTCTCGCGAGATGGATACAACGTCGGTCAAGTGGTAGGTAATTGCTGGTCTCTGCACCTTATACGGATAGCCGCCACCGACGCTGCTGCCGCCGCCGCTCTCCCACATGACTGTGAGCGCTCCAAAGGCTTTTCAAGAGAGATTGAAGGGAGAAGAGGATTTAATGTCTGCCGAGGGACTAACGCGCCGCGCACGAAGAGAAATCGTCAGAGGGGCTGCTTACTTTGTGTGTGATAGATAAAAAAATACCACCCCTATGATGGTAGGCATTGGCTTCGAACCGTTATTTATGTTATATACATTCCGCCAGAAAGAGAGAGAGAGAGAGAGAGACCGACAGCAGCTAGTTCCGTGCAACGTCGCTGGAAATTGCTGGTATTTCGTAGCTGCGCGATGAAACGTTTTTTTGCCGAATCTCAGGGCATTGCTTTGATAACTAATTGTTTTCGAAAAAATATAGATGTAATATGAAGTGGATGCCTCGTAAAAGCGCAGGATAATAAATAAATAGCCAAGTTTGTTGTTTCAAAGAGTAAAGTCATTGAAGTAATAGCTCTGTTAATGCAGCTCGTGCTGCGGTAACAATTTTCGAATGACGTATACATTCTTCGGTCTACGACAGGCCGTCTTCGGCGTCCACTCTTCAAGGGCGCACTGCATTTTAACTGTAATAATATTATGAACAAATTGAAAGCGTTTGTGCAGATGAGACGTTTTTTTACGCTACTATACTATCGTGAAAGTTAATTTTATGAGGTTTTAAGTGAGTTACGCGTCATAAAGCGAGCTTTCTGAAGAGGCTAGAAAAATAAGTTAAAGAAAATTGATCGTTACCTCGTCGTCGCCTCGGCGCACCGCTAGAGAATGTAACTAAAGTGTTTCTTAAACAAGAGTCACCGACGAGCCGCTCTCCATAAAAATCGAATTTCCCGAGGGTCTAATCCCTCAGCGAAAACGTCAAACATTTTTCGCGAGCCCATTTCTCGCTCGACGCCTCGTTAAAGCTCTGCACGCGATTTTTATGTACAAGCTCCAAAATCGAAAAGCATTTGTCCGTGATTTCCGATATAGTTTCAATTGTAACGTCGAGAAAGTTTTGGCGCTCATTGTTAGCGCGCGTCAGTAGACCATCCGTCAATTTCAATTTTCCGTCTTTGCTACAGCTTGTCGATATCGCTTGTCCCACGGACTGTAGGTTCGAATCGAGCTGGCATTGCAACCGAGCGATTAAAGCCGTACAAGTGTGCGAGGCGCCTGGCGTGGACACTTTGCGCGCCCACTAGATAATCGTGTCTCGTCACCTCCTACGCGCCTATATACCTACGCTGCTTTCTTCGCGTATCGCCGCGAATCTATTATATGCCACGGTACACGCTGCAAGCACCGAACTTGCTCGGCGTGTTGAATCGTACGTGCGAGAAACAGCCCCTTTGGATGCAGGCTGCCGTGAGCGCCTATATTCGAAATCGCTTATATATACTTGCTCCCCCGCGCACAGCTCTCGAAGCCAAGATTGCTCCTCTGTATCAAGATCGCACACTCTCATTGTTCGTTACTGTTTATCACTATGTGCAAACGATATTTTACCCTTCTTTGGCCTTTGCCGAAACGTGCTCTCATACGTTTTTGTAGATAATATATATTTTCTGCTCCAAATAACTCAAAACTATCGTGCGTTTGCTTTCTAAGAGAAGATACGAACGTAACGTTTTTATTTGGTGGTGTACAAAGAGAGAGAGAGAGAGCTTGCGGCGAAAAAGTCAATAACTTAAAATACTTATGAATTATGAGAATAATGGATTCCTTCAAAGATCGTCTTTTTCAATACCATTGCGAGAAAACGAGTTCCTGTAAATTTAATAATTTGTCTGGCATAGCGCCTAATTCACAAGACGCGCAATTCTACCCGCTTTGAAATTTCGCCAAAATTCTGTCCAGCTTAATACAAATATTGTAAATTTAAGATTCGGTTGGTCGTTTTGCGAGAAAAAACACGCACTCATAAGAAATACGTCAGAATAATTTTTGTTCACAAAATCTCATGCTTCCTTATTCAAGGTTGAGGGATTTGAAGGTCTACGTGAAGAATAATATCTACCTAGCTTTACTTTTTTTAAATTACTAAAATTCAAACCTTATACTTTGATGAGATTTCGAATAAATCGCATTGTTAATAATTAAAATAGCAAATATCTAAAAATAAATTTACCGAATATTTTAAACAGTAATTATACAGACATTTAATCTATACATTTACGACACGGGCAAATGGAGTGTAAATTGAAAATCTCCTTTTAATTGAACAAAGTAGGCATGATCACCCCTCGTATCGTCAGTAGCTAGACGATCGAATATTCTATCAACGCTCGTGTAATAACCAGCGAGTCATGATCACCCTTAAGCATACCATTTTGCTTGCTTATGCGAATATGTATTTTAGTGTGTGGACAACACAAACAGCGACTCAATTTATTACAAAAGCTGATCTAATGAGCCTTATTACTAGAAAACTCAATAAAGACTTTATCTAAACATTTTTCTGTTAAAATTTAGTAAGATTGTACGTGTAAACACAAAAAATTCAAAACTTGAAAACTAATGAAGATACTAAAAAAGTCTTTAAAAACGTCTTTGATATCATTTTAACAAGTATGAGTCTGCAAAGTGTAATATTTCATGTAATATTACGATGCTATGATAATCGCGCATGAACGCCTGAAAAGTTTTTGGATGGATCATAGCGCGCTCGACTAGTTTTCCCAACCATATGCCTCTGAACTAGTAAATTGAATGTTTCTTCAGAGATCAAAGGTTCTATGCATTCCCTTCTCCACATGGTAGAAGAAATAAGAAACATAAGGGAAACCTCTGGACGATTATCCTTGGCGTTCGACCTCTTCTGTGCTCACGGCGTCTGTAGCGGTGTAGGTTCGAATGGGCTACGTGTGTTTTCAACCTATGCGTAATCCAGCCATGGGTATAAAAACTCGGAAGCTTTCATATATGCAGTATCTACATTCGGATGAAAAGTCAAAGTACACAGCGCCTCTGTCTTGTTTCGGCAAAAAGAGAGATGACGAGAAGGTATTTTAATATTGGTCGGCTGGAGAGAGAAAAAGAGAAAGAGAGAGAGAGAGTGAAGAAACTCATCCGCGAGAGACGAAAAGTAGAAGCAAGAGCTTTTTGAGATTATTTTTCCAATACGCAGTTGGGCTGGGGTAAAAAAAATGTTTGCGGTTGTATACGCCGGCGCTGTTTTTTTGAACCTTCAAAAGTAATAGATGATTGTAATATGTTCTTTTTCTGCATAGTTCGTCCATTGATAACTTGTAAAAAATTTTTTTTTTTCATCAGACTTAACAAAAAATATCACGTTTGTACTTTTGCAAAGAGATTCTTTATAATAATTATAATTTTTAAAATATATTCTTTGTTTCATTATTAATTGAAAAGCTGTACGCGACTTGAGCTTTTATTTTATAATTTACTGTGCAAAGCACGATATTAATTAAATTAAGCTATAAATATACGAAATATGAATATGCATTGTATTATTCACCACGTTATGGGTGCAATAATTTACTTTTCACGCACAAATACTCAGTGAAGCATTAAAGATTGTAATTTTGAATTTCGTCCATAGATAAAAAGTCAAAACCGAAAAACTAAAACGAGATATTATTTTTAAATGTTAGAATTATAAATTGTTAGTGTCATTAGTAATGATTGAGTTGTGTGTGAAACTACTTAAAATAGATATGTTGCCACGTGTAGTGGATATGCGTTAATTTTACGTCTCCGAAGCGATTCCCGCATCCGGTTTAAGTGTTCAAAACTCCTTCAGATGAAGTTCACAGACTCGAAAGAGCTTATATAGTACCTGCATTCAAGTCTATGGACGAAAAGATAAGAGACACAATAGATAGAAAAAAGATAATATGAAAAAAAGCACCAGATTTTGTGTACAATTATAAAATTCTAATAGAATAAATTTAACTCAAAATGGGTCTCGTAAATTTGTTTTTTATTTACTGATGCAAATTTTAAGTAACTAGTGATATGAGGCGCGCTCGCGCGCGCCAACTAATCAAGTGAAAATGCCAAATATGAAATTGAAATAACTGATGACTTTCAAATATAAACATTTTAGCAAACGCCACATTTAAGTTTTCCCACTAAAATAATTATATGAACGAGATTCCGACCAATCATGAAGCGAGGCGTAGTTACTCCTCGACCAATGAGGTGACGAATAAAACGACTTCACATGATTTTTTTAAGGAAGGAAACTTTTTTTGACACAAACAAACTACTTTGAATACACTCTACAATTAAAACCAAGCTTTCACGAGTATTAGATTTCTTTAGGTATTTTTCAGTGTCTTAGGCGAGTGTTGTTATTTGTACTTGTGCTTTTTTTTGTCTGCGATTATATGTATACACACGAAGGGTTCTATAGCTGAGTGAAGAAGCGAGGTAACGAAAACTGCTGCTTACACCACGATTAAATATTTATCGTTCCATCGAGTCTGAGGGAGTTTTCTGTGAGTAAACTTATTCTCGTCGAAGTTTGTTTTGGAATTTTCGATGTACCTGTGAGATCACGCAGGGCTTTTCCTTGTTCTTTCTCAGCAGGTAGTGGATACCGTATAAAAATATAACCACACTCCCTCCAGTCATGCAATCTCAATCAATTATTTCATCATTTTTTATACTATGAACTCCTATAACCCTTGTTATCAATAACTTTTTGTTACAAAACTACTTTTTACACTGTAATAGTGCAAGCAATCATTTGTCATTACATACATTATCGTTGCATAACGAGTCTCCTCATTTATCGAGTAAATTGATTAAATTCAGTAATTTATTTTATCAGTAATTACCCAAATTCTGCACTTTGATCGAAGCTTTCAATTGAATCTAGCTTAATGAGGCACCATTAAATCGCATTACACAGATGAAAAATCAATAGTAAAAAAAGCTGGAATATCACTAATATTCACCTGGGTCAAACAAAACGTGCTCAAATATTGATTTTAAATAATTTTTCCCTTTTTCAATTTTTCTCTGCATCGTTCTCTTTTACTTACTCGTTAATAACAGTCTAGTTTTTAAAAAATAAATGATTTCGAATTTTCGCTCAAATATGTGTATGTGCGGTCAAGGAAATTGAGATAAAAGAGCATCCGAGCAATAAAGTGCTCCAAGAAAAATGAACAGTCTCTTTCAACGCGAGTGTATTCCTGAAGTGTCCTCTCCGCTATGATGTTCTCCGCGTGTTCTCCGAGAATAACAGAAGTAAACTAAAAACTCTTATATATATCAGCCGAGAGTAAAGATACGACGAGTGATGCAGTCACTATATACACATATACATGGACACATGTGAGCGCGCGATTTCATTCGTAAAGAGAAACATTCGCCAAAGTAGACGCGTACACTTTCATATCTATATCTGTGTCTTATACCATTTAGCCTTCAGGGTGGCGCAAGGAAGAAGCTTGAAAAAGAAATTGCTGCACGTTCATGATAAAAAATCACTCCGATTCGAAGACGTTCTCTCTTCTTTCTCCTATTCTACTCGACGGAAAAATATAGCGAGCGAGTGTTTTTGCTTTTTAACAGACCATATAGTAGAAAATGGTACGCACGTCTCCTTATTTGTCTATTTCATCAGCGACGAATATGTGTTTCCTTAGTCTCGGAACGTATTTTTGGGTGACGGTAAACATTGCATGAATGCCCCTCATGTGTTTGCTGGAATAACAAATATACAACTTTTGTGCACGATTCACCTTGGCAGATATATTGAGTGGGTATCTAACCAAGTAACAGGTTGTAAAACCTCAGTTGAAAATATGTTATGAGTGTTAAGCTGAACCTTCTCTTTGAAAAAAAGTGCCCGAAATTTATCAATGCTATTATAAGAGCGTTGATAAAGGGAAAAATTGAAGAAGATGTTTAGTATCAGAAATGCTATGTATTAGTCAAGTAACCTGAACCTATACGAGAATCCTCAGAATTCTCAAAATTTTAAAGATTTTATGTTTTCCGTCTATTATTACTTGTGGATATTTGTTTATATTCTGTGATTTCATCTGTTATATACTTTTTGAACCTGACGGAGACTAAATTTATTCGATAATTTTTAATTTTGAAAAAGATACAAAGAATAAGTCCGATAACCCGCTAGATTTCCAAACTTTTCAACTCAAAGAATATTTTACCTTAGTTTTATTTTATTCAAAAAATTGTTTTGATAAACTACTCTTAGTAATGATGTACTAAAAAAAGAAAAATTCATGATAATCTTTTTTGTGTTTCAGGTAAGTTCATATTGATTTAAATAAAACGCTTTTGGTAAGTTATTTTTTGGACCACCAAATGAAAAATATTTTGCAACCAATTGGCAGATCAAATGAAATTTATAAAAACAATTTGTTTCTGGGAAAAATAGTATGCATTCTCGTAATATTATCATTTGTCAATAACTAGGAGCAGTGCACGGTGATGCAACTAGTGTCAAAAACCAAGTGTAGTAATTACAATTTCATAATTACGGTCATTTAATTACGACTATCTGTAATTGAAAAAATCCATAAACCAAAAATGAACCCTTGTTAATCTACTGTAAAAAAAGGAACTAATGATTCAGTAGGAGGCGATATCAAAGTGAAGACTGAAGAAGAATATCGTTCAAGTTGACTAGTTTTAATGAGTGCATGTAGCGCGCGAAATCCCTCGGCGTAATGTTGCTATTCCAAGGAAGTTAAATCGAGAGAAAAGATAATGATACTTCTTTGTTCCTTTCTGGTAATTATCTCTTTTTACTTGAAAATCTGTACATAGCCGAGATTGCAAGTTGGAGAGTAAGCGGGGGTAGGCAAGTTGAATGTGGTGCAATACAACAGCAGCGGCAGTAGCATCATTTGAAAAAAAAGTCTCGGGACTGCGCGACGCTGCACTTTGGCATTTAAAAACATCGTTAACAAGCCTTCTCGGGTGAATTTAAGTGGTAGTCGTAAAAAGTTTTCCCCACAATTCAGCTTTCGTCTATCTATACATTTATTTTTTTTAAGCCTCCTCGTCGTCGTCGTCGTCGTCTTCCTTCTCTCGCTTGCACGCTCCTATGGTTGCATGTTAACGAGCATCCAACAAACTGCCACGCTGTATAAGGTCAGCGCGGCGAGTGCACTTTGGCTGTCCGTAGGATATGTTATTAGTAGTTGAATCTAGCAGCAGCTAGCTGTCTCCGGGTGACATTGGCGCGCGCGCGCGAGCAAAGCTCGAGAATCTTGACAAACTGAAGAGGTCAAGAGTGCGGAGTATGCCGAGTATCTGCCGGGCGCTGCAAAAAAGACAACACCTTTTGCTACTGCCGTTGCCACCGCAACTGCTTAACTTTACCTGCTCTTTTACTTCTGACTGTTGATCTGGTCGAGTAACTGACTCGGCTGCTGCCGCTGTCGGCGTCGCCTACTCGAGCTTCTTAATTAAGAAATGCCTTCTAGACGAGATTCAATTTGTTTCGCAGTGGAGCAGTTACAAAGCAAGACGCTTGCGTGAGATTCAGAAACTGCAAATGAAAACGCCCTCTCGCCTCTGCACCTCTCGAGACTTTGCATGCGTGAGCGTAGTCGGAATTCGATTATGAAGAGATTCTTTTTGATGACCTTAAGCTTGCTTCCCTTCTGCAGCGCCTCCATATACTTGCATTTTTCATTGCTCCATCCTATTTGGAAATTCAGAGCTTACATCTTCTCCCCGCGGCTTCATCTCTCATGGTAATTTTTTCATTTTTTCCTCTTCATCTACAATGTTTTCGAGTCTAGCTGTAGGTTGCAAAACTTTTTTAAGAATCATATAAAAAAATAATTCGATTTAATCTTTGGAAAAGTTATGGGTAATTGTTCAGTTACATTTGAAATAGAAAGAGCGAGATAAAATATTCCTTTAGCTTAATGAAGCTTCTATCAACAATAAGTGGAATTTTTTTATCGTACTCTAAATTGCGAACATTGTTTTGTAATTTACTTAATTTTATTTCACCTGAATTGTGTACTATTATGAAATAGAAAGGCTTACTTTTTATAACATCTTTGCATGGTTGCTTGATTAGTAATGAATTATCGATCCATTTGAATATTTAGAAAGAAACATTATTACTTTCCTCAGTAAAATTTAAACCTTAAATATTTAATAACTATTTTAATGCAAAATATTGGTCAAACGATAATGGATAAAATGAAAAATTCAGAAAATTCATTATAAGAGTCTGGAAAAATGTATCATCGCGTGGAATTTGTCGATTTCATTTTTAGATAGTCTCGAATATGTGCTGAAAAATATTTCATTAAATATCAACGGCCATATCAAGTACGATCAAAAATCAGAATTTGTTTTCGAAAAATATATGGCAAAGGTAACTGGCTCGCATAGAGAATCATATGATTCTATACAATCTATACAATTCCACTGGGAGGATGGAAATTCAAAAAAAAAAAATCGGTCGATGCGTTTATACATACACCAGGTGCGGTAGGTGTGTAGCGCAGCTTTCACAGCGAATGCATATCTAAAGTTTCTTTATTTCCTTTGCCGTGCGCTGCTGCTAGCCTGACAAAATCGTTAGTGCACCAGGGAATTTCCACACCCGAACGAGCCTTTTGGGAAGTGCCAAGCAATGGGCAGCTTGCGGTTTACTATTCGATCGAAACCGTTGATTAAAACAACAGCTTCAAAAGCGTTGTAAAATCAGAACTCCGAGCCATTTTCTCGATATAGAAACTCTCCGTGCGGTACATAATTTAAGAAGCCCGTCACCTTGGCAGCTAACTCATTTTCCAAGCCTTTGGTAACGCGTTGGAAATCTATCGCAAATGCTCAAAATCATTCTCGTGGATGAAATTAGTTGAAGGTTTTTTTTTCAAACTTCAGCCTGTACTTTGCGATTGTGCTCATAATTGGTGCGAACTTTTATAAATGCATAATCGAAGACGAACAAGCTGTCGAAAAGAGAGCGAGGAAAAATGCGAACGAGTGCATGTATGCAGAGCTGGCGAAGAAAGTAGCGCTCCGGCAGTTGCACATTTTCGCATTCGCTTACAGCGCTCATAGCGCGTTTGTGTAGTGCGTGCTTAACGCGAGCTTCCATTAATCCGAAACGAGGCCATTCTCACAAACCATTAATACAAGTGAATATACCTGCCACATACTGCAGCCGCCCGCTCGTGTACTACTCTCGTGTATATGGCCTAGTGCAGCTTGTGTGCGTAACGTGCACAGGGCGCGCGCGCGCTATTTTTAAGCAGTACACCCCGACTGCCATGGCACTGCCTGGTGTACAGCCCGCATAAATATATGCTCATAACTTCTTTTTGTACGTAAAAGCTTTTTCGTGCGCTTACGTGTCGTTAATTAAAATATTTCTAAAAATATGTTCTATCTCGCACTTGCGCCCATGCTGCACACGCGTTCACACGCACATACACACATAAGCACGAGCACACGCGAGAAAGGGAAAAATTTGAATCAATGCGACGTTCAATTAAATCAAAATGTATCTCTTTACGACGCACCCTTTAAAATCTGGTACCAATTTAATATCGTGCCCAAATGACCGAATAAAGTCCAATGTGCGACAGATTTTTTTAATTGCTCGAATCCAGCCAGTTGTATAACAACTAACTTGAAACGTTATTAAGATACTCATCATTTACTACTACAAACTGTTCATCTTGCACTGCCTATCGAGACTGAAATTGTATCAACATTAAGCCATGAAAAAAAGTTTCGTCGAGCGCGCCAAGCTTTTACAAAAAAAGAAAGTACCAAGTCGCAATTAACACTGTAGTTAAATAAAACTTTAAGTAAAACTCATGGTAGTATTATTAGGCTCTAGATATATGGCTATTTTTATGTCGAGAGAAAAAGACGATATAGTGCCCCAAGTGCAAGCACTGAAGTTGCCAGTGTCCGCAGGCTCTATCCCCATATATACATACGTCTGCGCTTGTGTATTCGAATACACGTGTACGCATGGTGGCAGTGCAAAGCAATCGCTTTGACCAAATGACGTATGCATAAACGCGAGGGGAAAATGACTTTATGGTTTTATTTGCTCTTTTCTATAAAACACCGGATATTTCTGAGCGCGATCGAGACTCTGGATTCGAGAAGGAAATAGCGTCGGCCTGCACGAGAATGCATAAATACGCCATTACTATGTGCAATGGACAGTTTCGTTTCCTAGAGGGCAACTTATATTTATGTACGATTGCAAGCATAAAACTCGAATGCGACTATTCACGCGAAGACACAGTAAAAGTTTTTGTTTTACAGCGCGGCGGCCATGCAACGGCGGGGGTCATAACGTTTCTCTCTCTCTCTCTCTCTCTCTCTCTCTCTCGTCGGAATTGATAATGCAATTGATTTTTGACACTCGAAGCCTATGATGCTATACAAGGACCATTTTGCCGCTTTGCGCACCCGTTTTATGCATATACTGCTACTACTCCATTGCTCTTAACTCATCCCCCATCTATGAAACGCGAGCAGCGTATTAGATTGCGTTTTGCGCGCGGCTCGTATCTCCCTTTCTTCTCTCTCTCTCTCCCCTTCCCTCCGATGGTGCCTCTTCAATGATATAATATGCGCAAAGACACGCGATCACGTACACGAAGCGATAGCGAGTGAACATTTCATGCCGTTTTCTTGCGCTATCACGGCCCTCATTGTGTATTACGCACCAACTCGTACGCGCGGCCGCACCGCCTCTCGCAATGATGTGAGTGCATATAAATGTCTAAATTATTTCCGTTCTTGCATTTTGCGATGCACTCGTAAACTCTAATTATACGTCACCTCTCATTCTCACCTTCTTTTTTTGCTGCTTATGACTTTACTTTTTAAGTGGTAATGTGCTATGCCGCGCGCCTGTAGCTATGTAATACGTGTATTAAGAGGAGCATTTGGAGCAAAGTTACAGTATGAAGTCGGAATGTTAAAGTTGAGCTACAAGCGCATTGTTAGTTTGATATTTATGATATTGAAGGTTTGGGCAAGAGTAAAATTATTAAAAGTTTCAGCTTGGTCGTCGCTTTATTGTTGTTGTTTAGGCTTTGTTTATTTATTTTTTAATTAAATCCAAAAAGTACGCATGCGTCGAGACCTATGAAAAGGTACCCTACTTTACTAGGAGCAGATGCAACAGCTGCCAACCAATTAGAAGTTTTCGATGCTACCATAGCTTCGATATCACCAAAACTCCGTGCCATGAAAATTACAGCCGCCATTCGCGTCTAAAATACATTTAGCCCATTTCGCGTATCGCACCACGAAACAGCAGTTTTAGAAGAATTGACACTATACACACGTTTATAGATGTGAGAGATTTTAAACGCAATGTTTAGAGTTTACAGATAAAGAGCGAGAGTGTATATATATTATTTATAGGTGCGAAGGAAAATAGGAGTCGCAGCGCGAGCAAGAAAAGACCGATACTTTACGTCTGCAAGCTTCATATGTGCAGCGTGACGATATAACCTTTTCATGGAGATGGCCGTAACACTGGGCGCGTAGTATAAGGCGTTGCTTGCGCGCAAGACCGACGCTCTAACTTTTTAACTCTTTCTGGGTCGTGAAAAATTTTTTCTCTTTTCATACGGCAAGCTGCTATATGTGTGTGTGCGGGTGCCCTATTACCTGCGACGTATACACAGTACAGCACAGCACACACAGAGCCCTTTGTTCACTTAATTTAAAATCTTCCGCGCGCGCGCTGGCTTACACGCTGGGTTGGCGCGCGCGCAAGACACGCGCGAGCACGTAAACGATGCCTCGCGTGTGCGTATGTGCAACGTTATATATAAGCACGAATAGCTTATATACTCGGGCTGCTTTAGTTTTAATTTATGGCCTAAGCGAAGGCGAAGAAAATCTGACTCGGTGCTTTGCTGCTGTCCGCAAACTTTGCCCGCGAGGAAATTGAATCTTATGATCGTTGCGCGCTGCTTAAAATGCTATCAAGTGCACGTTTCGTATGAAATTTAAAAAAAAAAAATGTATTAAACTTTGGAATACGAACACGTTCATGTTGCCGCGAGATCTAAGCCTCGGCTAAAGATTTTCAGTTGACATATTCATCTGAATATTTAAAATTTATTATCATTTTTTTAAAATGGTAAAATCCAATTTTTTAAATTTACAGGACTAAAAGCAAAGCGATGATAATAATGTATTAAGTTCTTTGGAAAAAAGAAAAAAAACTAATCCACAATAATGCGTCGAAATTTGTCACCGCTCTTTTACCGACGATACTTCAAAAAAAAAGGAAAAAAAAGATTAATGTATCTCTCTACGTGCTTCGCGTCTATCTATGTGACTATACGAATAATGGCAGATAGCTGCATACATATACAGTGTAGAATACACACACACATATATAGAAAAGGTGTGCTACTACTCGTACTCTATATATGTGCTTGTCGCTATATACTGAAGTACGTTCATTATGTCTATTCTTTTGGCTCGACTCCAAATCGTATTCCACTCTCTGTCTCTCTCTCTCTCTCTTTTCTCTCTCATCCTCGGCAATACAGTATATACGCGTCTGATGTGAGGCTGCGCGTGCTGATTTCAACACAAACTCAAGCCCGGACATCGTAAAAACGGAAATTATCAACTATATACATGGCCTGCTATATAACTACTACGAGTGCGCGCGCGTGCAGAGCGCGATCGATAAATAAAAAAAACATTCCCTTGCTACGGGCACGTATTCGCGGCCGTATACGTACACGTGTATATAACGCGAGAGAAAACTCTCTCGGTCGTTCTGCGCGCGAAAAATTCCATGAAGCTGCGATTGCAGAAAAGCCAAGGGAAAATTATCCTATTAACTGGCTTCATACTATCGTCGAAATGTACTTGCCTGTGCCTCACAGCACATGCATCATTTTCGGCCTGGTTCTCTCGCAATAAGCGACACGACGTATCAGCAGCAGTGACACGCGACGAGCAACAAGACGCATGAGTTTATAAGCGAGTGTGAGCGAGATGTATAGATACGCGCAGGGCATAACTACGAATGGCGTTAAAAAACTTGTACTTTTTAATATCTTTCCTTGGCAGATGTGTGCAGCATGTGCGTTCGTACGCACATATATGTTTACAATGCGTAGTATAACAATGATTATAATGAAACGCATAAAATATACCGTACGCGAGTAGTTCGCTCCATCGCTTCGCTGTAGCATCGAACTGCCGAAATTGTAACTGATGCCCTACATTGGAGCGCGGGGGTGTTATTTTTTTAGCGGCTCAATGCCGGAAGCGGAACTAGAACTAGGACCCCTGCTCTTTTTATTACTGCCTGGACCCTAAACAAAGGATAAAAACGCCTCTTTATTATGATCAGCCGTGAGCATTGGAAATGAATATCTATATAAGAGATGGGCGTGCGTGCGATGTCCTGATGTCCGCCTCGATCCCAATTATACGTTGTGTATAGTCTGCATCTGTTCGCGACATTTTAATTATGCTTGACAACGGTATTGGAAATCTCTTCGAATTCTGCTGTAAAACGACTAAAACTAAAAATATAGCATTTTATAAACAAGCAAAAACTTTCTATCAACGTGGATCGATTGTAAATTTTTTTTTACGACATGAACAACAATTTTCAAGATGATTCTTTGACGATCTAAGAATGTACCTTTAAAATTTGGACCCGCTTGGCAGATTAAATTTAAAGAATAAGCCTCTCGATTATTTCTTCTATTGTTTCTTTCGAATCAATAAAAATGGTTTACTTTTGACTCGAAATAAATCATGGAAAAATTAATCACGACAGATTGCCGGATTGCCACTGCAGCTCATTTCGCTGCACATAAGCATAACGCGATTTTGATGACTAATGCCTCGTGCAGATTCATCTCGGCGAAATAAATCATCGCAACTGCAATGCCACATCTTCACTCTTAAGGAGCTGATCTTCTTTCCAAGTAAAAGCTCGCAATCTCTACTCGAAATATGCCCCAACCCGCATCCACAATCTCGTTCTGCACACGTACATATATTTTGGACTCAATGTTTACTGTAGCCGCGGCGAAAAAACGTATTTCTTTATGTCAAGCGCTGATAAAAATACAAATTGCAGTAATAACGTTTGCCAAAAGCCCCGTCCCAAATTATGAAATACCGCAGCTGCTGGTTTCTTTGAATTCCTTGATCAGCGGACACTTGGCAAGCGAAAAAAACGAGGAATCAATTTCTTCGAGAAAATACCTGCTGCATTGCTTCTATAGACGGAAGATAAAAGTTTGTTCCGATAGTTACATTCGCGATACAGGCATAGTTTGCGTATCCGCGTGTACATTGATCGCTACGGGCGTCTGCGCAAGCATCCAACGAGACGTGTGGTCCTCGAGTATAATGCGAAATGCGCGGAGCAGCGCAGGCAAATCGCAAAGATTATTAAAGGAGAGCACATGGCTGCTGGGCGAGATCGTACATAAAGCTCGTACAGACATTTTCAATAGATCGACGTTTGCGAGTACTCGATGTTATCCAAAGCGTGTGCCTGCGATGTGCAGCACCTGCACACATGGTCTCGCAGCTCTGCATAGAGTGCACATGGTTCAGCTCTGGCGATAAGTTAAAAATAAGTACTCGTTGGAAAATTTCGCTCCGACGTTCCTATTCATACGATGTACGTCGAAGCGTATAGTTTGCAATTGAGCTATTATTATTATATATTCGTACGATGGCTTGAGTGCGGCACGCAACATTAACGAATAATAACGTCGGTGTGATTAGGTCGATTGGCGTTTAGCGCGTAGGTGTAAGAGCATAAATCAGCGGCCAGCAGCACTGCAGGCGAGAGGAATCAGTTATTGAGTACCTTATCGAGAATAATTAAACTCATTCGAACGCGTAATTTTTTCATTGCGCTTTTTCATACGATTGCCTGCCACGAAGCCGTATATATAACGCGATCAATAAGCATGCGAGACGCACAGCTCTGCGCTCACGTAATTATGATCGGAGGAACCGATGCACGAATCGAAGATTAAAATCATCGAGGTGAGTGGGTATCGTAGGAATGATCGTCGTGAGCGGGTTATTTGATTAAATGTGATACTGCAAAGTAGGCAAGAAATATATAAAACTAATGGCAGGTTCATATTAAAAGAGCTCATCTGGCAGTTAAGTCCGTTAATGTCTATATCGTCCCTCTTCACTTGGCAGTTATATTACTGCAGCTAAACGATTTTTTTGCACATATAATTCAAGTGAACTCTTGAAGGAGAAGAAGAAGAAGAAGTAGTGGTAGTGGCAGTGGTAGCAGCAGCAGCGGCATTCTGTGCATGTACACGTTAAATATATAAGCTTTCCCATTTATGAAGTTCGCCTGCGCTTATAAGCGCATTAAAATAGCATTAATACGTATAGATATGGCTACGGTGTACGTGTGTGCGTCAAGGACCGAAAGACGCGCAGGCCAGTTCCTACCTACGCCGCAGCGCCGATGTGCGCTAGTATGTGTATGCGCCGCGAGTATATAGCGCACCATAAAGACAGAGAAGAGATGGGATTTCAAGAAAAAAAACGAAAAAGATTATATAATAAGCGGAGGAATGAGGAGAAGAGTTTTAAGCAGAGAAAGAGAGAGAGAGAAAAAAAAGGAGACGAGACGGAAGAGAGGAGGACACGGCAGCGGCGATGGTATATGGGCAACGATCGTATGCGGCGAGAGGGAAAAGAAGCGACGAAGGGAAACCGGTTTTTGCTGTGGATCGGATTAAAAACCGCACTACATGCGCGCAGGGCCCCAACGGCTGCGCAGCAGCTCGCGAAGCTCGACCATATACAACTCGGCAGAAGCAGCAGCAACAGCTCTGGCGATCGCGTTCGTATACTAAATTAGAAAGTCCAGAACAAGCTCAGGGTGAACCGACACGTATATAATGCGCATATAACCGTCCGAGAACGAGTGCGTTGCACTGACCATCAGTGCGTCTAGTGCTGCTGCAGCCTTCGAGGGATATCTTATAATCGCACTCGCGCGTCTCTATCTGAAAATCCATATACGCACACGGACCCCAACGCGTTTTAATACCCGTACACAAGCGAGTGTTGGCTCATGCTCTCTCCCTCCCTCTTGCGGCTGCACGTTATTATATGCACAACTCACATTCGTTGGCACGCAGAAGCAGAGGGAGAAGAGGAGCAATCTCATCGCCGAATAATTTCGCCCTATCCACTCTTCTTCTTTTGTGCGTTGTTCACGCAGCGATATATGCCTTCTACTATACGCAGCTGCAGTTCTGATACTTTTCAAAGATTATGCGTGGGTATACATTGGTGTATAGTAGTAGCCGTTGCAATTCTGCCCTGCGCCATATGTTCGCTGGATTAGAGATATATGTATCGATTATGTATTCATATTTTAGCCTCTCTATAAGTGAGAAAAATCCTTTGTCCGCCCGTTGAATGCGTTGAAGGCTTAGGTATACGCTGTGTCTTTATTAGCGCATACTTCATCGTGGATTATTTTTGGTTTTACTTTTTATTATAGTGAAGGACAATTAAAATTGAAGCGCGAAAATTATTATTTACTTTCGAGAATCAACTACGAAAAAAGACCTATTTTTGTACCGAACCGCACATTGATATAATCTGCAAATACATCGAACATCTGCGTGAACTTTATATAACTAACGTGCATAGCTGCTAAGAAAGTTTTGCTGAGATTAATCCGCCACTTTGACAGATCGATTGAGATCTATTTACAAAGAAACTCCAAGCAAACGCAAACAAGCGAAGCAGGGAAATAATTGAAGCGTGTCAGTAGCAGGAATCACACCAATAATAGATTGATACTTTTTGCTCGAAAGTTACACAATGATGAGTCGAAAGTGTCGCATGTCAAAGAGCTATTATCATTTCCACTGTTACCTATGTTTAGAATTGATTCACAAACTTATAATTTGTAAAATTTTACGCTATTTTGATCATGAAGTTATTGCAGGTCATGAATAAAGTAATCAAAAGGTGTAAAACATGTTAGATGATTAATGAGCATTTATGGTTATATCTTGGCTTATTGTTTATTTCGAATGGGAGCATAATTGAAGTTATTTTGGAAACACAAATCTTTGAGGAATGCCAGCTACGCATGCTACACAGCTTAGGTACGCCCGGCATTTCAAATCGACAGACAATTCGTGCCCTTTAGTATCTGCATATAACTATTGTATTGTCTGATATCTGCATATTCAGTCAATCATAGTTGAAGCATCATTTCAGCTCAATTATATTTCATTCAAGAAGCATTGATTTCCAGAGCTTGCATTGAGTTTCTAGTCATAATTCTAAAGATTTAAATACAAAATGATATCTAAAAAATGGTTTAATCGCTGATATTTCAACGCTATTAGATTGATCTGCTCCCATAATTATAATACTGCTTTAGCACAGAAAAATGGGAAATCTAAGCATAATACATACAATTGAATTAACCCAGAAATATAACCTAAAAAATGTTAAAAAAAGCTGAGGTTAATACATTTATGAAAAGCGCAGCTACTTAACTTATCGACAACCACAGCGTCGAAAGAATCGATATGACTTTACACGGTATGTACACGAGCTTTGTTTTATTTTTAGAGTTAGGTCTGAGCCGTGCAGCACTGCAGAGTGCGCAGATCACCTTACGTCATCGTCACCGTCGCTTCTCGTTATTATCTGAATTTTAAGCCCCAGTGTAATAACTAAATCTTATTACAACGGCTGAGTTTGTCGCTGCCGTGTACTCAGATGCCAACTTTTCCTCATTAGGTCGCTCGGCCGGCCAGGCCGCCCATGAAACAACTCGCATGCATCGCTTTGGAAATGCGGGTGGAATTTGACAAATCTTTCGCGTAACAATGTACGCGCTTGCACACTGCGCCGTAGGAATTCCGAGCTAAAAGTTGCAAAAAGAAGACTCGCGCTGCTGGCGCAGGACGAATGAAACTGAGCGTCCCTATTACACACATGTGTTTGTAGAAGCTACACGCGGTACCACTCACGAACTAGGGTGCTGGTAATGAGGGTGGGCACTCGAGTGAAAGTACAAATCGAAATTGCTGGATAAAAGAGATAAATAAATGGCAAAGTAAAGATCCTCGGAATCCAACCGAAAAATTGTATTCCAAACGGATTATTCTATTAGAGCGAGCTTGCGAGTGAGTTCAATCTGAATTTTATAGCTTTATTAATTGTTGCAGAGCACACTTTTTTTACGGTGGCGGCGGCGTATAGCAGCTCACTAATAATTATGCATGCGTCCGTGTCGGTTATGCGGGGGAAACAATGAAAGTCGATAAAGAGAAAATATTCAAATCTCGAAGCGAGAGAGCAAGAGAGACGGAAAGCTACACCGTGCGCAGTGCATTCGGCAAATGAATATCATTCCTCTCCCCTTCGGCTGAGTGTTAGCCGTGTATAAACGCGGCCCGATCGCGTTTCCGTATTTATACATCATGCAGATTTATTCATTTTTCTACGTATCGACGTCATGTATGGCACACGTATGCCTGACTATATATACGCGATATATACGCAAATTTATTGTCTGCAATACGATTGCCCATACGCCGAATCCAATTATCATGGATCCATGGCGAAATGGACGCGCGCGCGCGAGTCGCGTCAATCAAAAATCCTAGATAATATAAAATTTTGCAGCGTTTTTTATTAGTCGATCAAAAATAAAAAACTCGTGGAAGATGGGCCAGCGCCAAAAAATGGATTGAGAGGTGGCCGAAGAAAATGAAATAAAAAAATGGTTCGAAAAGCTGTGCGAGAGCGCAAAGTGAAGGAGCGAACTTTGGATCGTGCAAGAAAAAGTATATGAACCACGTACTCGGAGAGGAGCTGGGATAAAAAAAAACGTCTTTCAGAAACTAATTATCTTTTGCTAGGGCATGGCTAACTTCGAAAAATACCTAGTCAGAAAAAGGGAGAGAAAGAGAGGCTGCGAGAAAACGAAACGGCTGCACATTGTCGAAATAGTGGATCACATGAGGATTGGTATACATTATATACTTATGAGCTACGCGACTGCTCTCCCGATAATTTTACTTGAAGAACCCGCGCTCGAAACAACCATTGGTAAATGTTTGATGTGCATGTGTGTGGTGACGGCTGCTGTGAGTTTGTACAAAGCAGCGAAGGGCCACTCGCAGCCTACGTGCGCTGCTCTCGACTCACCTATAGGTCAAAACAACAAACAAAGTTAATTACTTTACACTTTGCATGACTGTATTGGTGGGCACCGATAGCATCTGCTTTTCAGCCCGATACAAATGTCTGTGCGCGGATTTCAGGAAAGTGCATCGCGTGGGCTGGATGACACTACTCGTCGAGTTGGTAAATTGATTGAACCCATCGAAACTACTCGACAATGCGCTCGGTAGCTCAATCGTGTAAAAGTAGCAATTTTCAACGGCATTCGCGAGTGGAACAACATGCGGCAGCGCGAGGGAAAAGGAACAAAGTAAAATCATCCGTGAAAGCTTCCATTGACTTATAGACCCGTGCCATATTGATGCAGCCAACGTGAAATATTTAGTCAGAATCAGAAGCATGTCGTGCTTTAACGTTCCAACAATCCGAAGTAATTTTATGGCCTTACATCATACCTACTGCTTCGCTATTAGTAGCGGCGGATGTTATATGTATGCGCATTTACAGCAAGAAGCGAAGATCTGGAGTAAAACAATCGGCCGCCATTACGCTAAAATATATTTACACTGGCGCTCGAGTTGCATGCATGTTTGCTGCAATAGGTAACGATATGTATACATCGAATGTAATTTAGATTCTGAATATTTTAGCTCCACTTTAGTCTACATAGGCATCATTGCGGATGGTTTGTCAATAGATATGCGCACTGCACAAACTGCTCGAGGCCCGGAGAGCAACTACGCCGCGCGCGCGCGCACTGTGTTATGTATGTTTGACGTTGTCTCTGCTTGTACCACCTACCAATTTACCATAATTGCAGCGCGCATCCGTGAACTCGTTTTTCGATCGCCGTGATTCGCTATCTTCGCGTAGACACAAAAAAAATTAATTTAAAGAAACTTGCGAGAAGATCAATAGAAAAACATCCCCGCACGAACGGCGAGTTAAACATATCGCTCGCGTCACGAAGGCGTAAGAAGAAAAATAACAAGCATTATTAAATTCAATCGACGCTCGCGCATGGGTCATAAAAAAATAATAATCACACTTTGCTCACACAAAGGTGAGAATTAATACGTTGCACGTATAGCACGAGCATAAAGGGCTAGCTAACTGCAATTCGCGCTTGCTCGGTTGCTTTGCCGCGCGTGAGCGATCGAGGAAGTGACATTTTTCAAAATAATTTTCCTCCGAGAAACGCGCGGTGCGCTCGTGTAAAGCGCTATATACCTGCATGCGCGCTTGGTCCACACAAAAATAATTAATAGCCCGTGGCAGCAGCTATATGCAGCGGAGCTAAAAAGTTCGCGCTCGCGCGAGGGTCGCTCCGCGCGCCGGGCGTTAGTATTATACGCGTATGCCTTAATTGCGAGCGTAATAGCCCAAGATTCCGTATCAGCATTAGCGAAAAAAATAAACAATTATAAAATGCCCGTATTTATGCACATATATAGTGCTCGGGCTTTTCTCCCTCTCTCTCTCTCGCGGTCGTAAATCATAAACCGCATACATCCGCGTATGTGTGTATACGAGCTAGCTAGCTGCTGCTGCTGTATATATAAAATATTCGCGTGAGCACAAGTGCAGCTGTATATACGAACGATACACACGTATACACCATGGATGTGCGTGCGCGCGAGCCTGCATGTGTATAATGTGCTGCGCTTCAACCTTCGCCGCACGTTGGCTTCGGGGCTGCCTGACTGGCTGTGGCCTATCCGTATGTTTAATATGTGAAATACATGTAAAAGTTAGACTACGCTGTACTACCCTGTGTAGATATAGCGAAGCATGCTGCACACTATATGCGCGCAAGCCTGTGTATTACATGACAATCGCGGCCCGACGAGGCGAACACGATATAGCAGACACGAGAGAGGCTTATGCGCAGGAAGAGCATGAGCTCGAAAAAGGAAATCTCGTCGTACGTAAGTTATTTAATTCGTACGATTATCTCGCGGCGAGACTGTGACTCGCGATCTCGGTGCGTATAAATATACGCGCGACGCAAAATTACCAGACGTCGTCGTCGTCGTCTGGGGGTCGTCGCTGCACGACTGTACTTTCATACTAACGTACCCACCCCGGCTCGAGCCGGCGGAGAAGAAGGAAGATATCCTTTGGCGTCTTTTTTACTACCTTCCGCGCTGAGCGCAGCATAGCAAACGCCCGGTAACGACTTTGCGAAAGCAAAGAGAAAAGCTTCGACGACGACGACATTGCGTTGATCGTGCGACTATATAGATGTTCCTTATAGTCCGTATAGGTGCGTTCGTTTTTTCCCTTTATCTGCTCCGCAGTCTGCTTCAATTGCGAAAACTCCTTTATATTGAGGAAATGGGATATTGCGGTAATAAGTACCTTTCCCCGCAGCTTTAAATGCGCGTTTAATTCCTACAAATCGAATTCCCCCGGCCCCCACAACCTAGACAACGACTGGAATCATATAATAATGCTAATTGATTTTGTTTGCTGTAGCTTTTGTCACAGAGAACTTTCACATTTTGTTATGTTAAATATTATTGCATCTATACTTTTGATAGTGCGTTATAGGCCCACGCAATCTTGAGTCGAGGCATTTCGTAACTTGTAATAATATTTGTCGATACGCGATGATGAAATAAAACCGATTAGCTTGTTGCTTAAAATAATATTTTTGTTTCTTTTTTCGCTTGCTCCTTATCGATATTTCCATTATAAATTCAAATTGATCAATCATCGAGGCTTACCTCAAAAAATAATCTTCTTATAGCAGAAGCTATCAAGTAAACCCATTAGAAAATTGTCTCGGCGTTGGATAATAAGTTACTCGAATGAAATGCACTCGATTCAAATGAAAAAGTAATCTTTCTGAAACGAGATGAAAGTTTCATTACACTTGAAAATAAATATACATGTTTTATTTGTAAAAGTTATGCATTTCAAACCAATGACAATGAAACAGGTCATCGTTGGAGCATTGTGCCTTTCGGCATTTAAAAAACGTAAATGTTATGCGTAGAAAAACTCATTTTTAAGTGATGGATTGTCGTATCAACATGACAGATAAATAAATATAGTATTTATACACATAATTTTTATGGGACGTAGATTTTTTTGTTCAAACATAAATACAGACACACCGGCCTTTATCCAAACACAGCTGAGCTGCTACCGATTAAGCATTAATATTATTTTAGCTTTCACTTTCATAATCCATCCCGTATGAATTCCTTTTATTTTCACACAATCACATCATATATAAGGCTTCCACATTCATTAAAAATAATAAGTTATTGCAAAAATTTTAAATCTCTAGCTGCAATGTCAACTAAGCCTTTTTTAAACATTAAAAATAAGAATCGGAACTATATTCTCTCTTAATTTATTACAATGTGCATGTAAAAAATTATTTATATTATGTGTGAGTAGAAAAAAAAACATACTTGTGTTCGAAAAAATGTGTAATATCATTTTTATCCAGCATCCAGCTTAAAGAACGAAATAATTGCGAATAGTGAAGTTGCATGAAAGTATGATTATAAGCAAAAAAATCTACGGAGCTTTTGCTGAATTTTATCATAACAGATGAAAGCCAAACGTTATGTTGAATTCGCCAGCGATACCACAAACATACAATGACCTCTTGTACATCTAAGAAACATTCCAAATGTAAAACTTGCTGCTTACAGAGCATCCATCTGAGCGTGAAAATTTACAAGTTTTTCTTTTCTTTGTTCGAGGATCTCAAACAAGAATATGTGTACGCAGCAGTGGGTATAATAGTACACGCGTATGAATACAATTTTTTTCTTCTACAACCATAATTCAGAACACGAGATTTTCTCATAATGTTGTTACGTTGAAAAAAATGTTTGCATAATATACTACCTGCCGATGTAAGCCTTCGATGGGACATCTCATGATGTAAGCTCGTAACGTCACGGTGCATCGTTGACAGTGAGATGGTTAAAAGCTTACATAGCTTGCATACGTGGAGCAGATGAATCGTCTGCGCGGAACATCTGGATCGTTTTTAGCGCTTCAGAAGCGTCTCGTTCCATCAGCATCGCGCCAGTACGCATGAGGCGTTGTGCAGAAAAAGAAACGAAAACAAACAGCGAGCGCGACGGCGGATGCGAAAGTTTGGTTACTTATAAATGAGTTAAAAGCACATTACGAAGAAAGACAGTTAGCCGGCTGCAGCTAATATATGCTACATGCAATATTTTCTTTACAAAGGCAGAGTAACATGTTGAAATTAAGCAGTCAGAATTTCTTTTCTCTCTATTTTTCTGGGCGCGCTCGCACAAAAGGAAATCAAAATTCGTCCATACAGTTTCGTCGACGATTCAAGAGCTTCCGAGCGTGTATACGTTGCATGGATGTACTTCAAAGTCGCGATACATAGTCGTAGCACAGTAGATTCATCGGATTATGATGCACCAGTAAGCCTTTAATCATGCAGTCTTCTTTTGTTTGTTTGATGCGCTTCTGTTGCTGCTTGGTATAATATAGATGCATAGCTTTGTCGAGCTTATAGAGAAGAGACTGCGAGAGAGAAAGAGCGAGAGAGAGAGAGAGAGAGAGAGAGA
>CACVKI010145565.1:127-24337 GCA_902732785.1 Trichogramma evanescens | reverse complement strand
GAGAGAGAGAGAGAGAGAGAGAGAGAGAGAGAGAGAGAGAGAGAGAGAGAGAGAGAGAGAGAGAGAGAGAGAGAGAGAGAGAGAGAGAGAGAGACGGAGAGATGAGCTTGTCACCCAAGTTATATACACTTAAACATGTACAGTACGTAGGTATGTGACGCGTACGTGTATTTGTGCCTGTGCTTTTCACGTATGTGAAGGTGGTGCATTTCGCAGGATGCACGCTGTGCACGAGAGAGGTGACGCGACGACTCCTCACTGTGCGCAAGAAAGCGAACGCGCGCGGGAGGAAAATTAATTCTTCGCCTGTTAGCAAGTTTGCTTTCTCTGTGCGAGCGCAAGCTCCATATAACCAACACCATGTAAGATATTAACTCGCCTCGAAGCGCTAAGATTAATGACTTAATGTATAAATACACGTATACGATACGTATACGTTATTCGCGTGCAATATGTACGGTATTCAAGCGTTTCGCTTTTGCTTGGGCTCTCTCTCTCTCTCTCTCTCTATCTCGGGCGGCGCTCTCAAGCTCTACGTTATATTTCATTAGCTCGAATTAGCCAAATACAGCGCGTGTTCCGGTCCCGCCCGTGCGGTCGTAAAAAAAAATCCTCCTTTGATAATTATGCACCTCGTTGCTTTGTATTACGTTACGCGCAAAAACCCAATGGGTCGTTGATTAATTAAACCTCGCGCGATGAGGAACGCAGAAAAAATGCAAAAATTGCCGAGTAAGCGAGCAACGAGCAACGAGCGTTAGCAGCTTTGCGAATCGCGGACTTAAAATATAATGACGATATACATAACGCGCGCCGCGTATCTAAATTCAATATCTGTGTACGCAGCCCTGGCAACTTATCCGATTTCCAACGAGGCGTTTGACGCAGCAGCGTACCCGATCGGCTCATTGAAAGCACGCGTAAATAACAGCGAGCTTGTAAATTACATCAGTCAGCGATATCCATGAGGCAAATTTTGCTGTCTCGACCACAATCGTCGTCGTCGTCTTCCAGACTTATTATGTACGAGAAGCGAGAGAGTCTTGTGCAAAAAAAAAAGAAGAAGGAAAAAACAAACGGCCTGCGAGTGCTCCCCGCGCGTCAGTCTCTTTCGCTCGTGAGGGCCGAGACAAAAGAAACCATGAACTCCGGTGCGCGGCTATTTTCGTAATACTTTTCGAATCTGCGAGGTGTCTGCATTTAACGTAGTGCGAAAAAGAGCATTGACTAAGCAAATGCCGGTATTCTCCTCTCTCCTCGGGCAGGCCACGTCATGTGTAACTCCTTTTTTTCTAACCCATTATCTCATTTTCTCATTCCTCCGCGCAGATTACCCTGGGCGCGCGAGCTGTGAGCTATATGGCGCACACAATGGCCATCGCGCGTGTATCGCAGATTAGCTATTCTTCTCCTCCTCGGGCTTTCTCTTTCTTTTTCGCGTATTCTATATGTGGCGCGTAGAATATGGTATAATATACCATATAACTCGGGGCGTGAATAAGAAAAGAGAAAAGAAAACAAGTCAAGAAAAAGAGGGAGAGAGAGAGAAAGAAGACGGAAGCAGGCATATTCGGTGAGCGCATTGAGATGCATTGGAACGATATATTCACTCGCGAGGCGCGCACTACTCAGATATTTCGTGTGCGGAGCATCAGTGCAGTGGTTTATTGCGAAATATTACCCCGACGTAGTGTGAGCCAAGCCATACACAGCAGCAGCGGCAGCAGAAGCTGCATACAGCACGCCAGTCATGAACGAGGCCGTACAATGCCCACAACAGAAAACCTACAAGAAGTGTATGTGCTACTGCTTTTGCAGTGTACAGAGAGAGAGAGAAGAGAAAGAAAGAGAGCGAGAAAAAGTTGCTAGCTAAAGTACATAATGTACGAGTAACCCGTTCGCACGGCTCTTTTTTTGTCTTTTATCTTTACCCGAGGCTTTTCACTTGCTACACACGTCACAAGACATGAATCAGTTTTCATTTGTGTATAAAAATCCATTACCGGGCCTGTTGTAGTTTGTTGTTCGCGTAGAAACTTTAGTTTTCAAAAAGTCTAGTTTGAAAATATGTTATAAAATCTACCTTGAAGCTTAGTGCATATTCTGCGCTTATCATCCAACTTGACCCTGAAGCCTGGATTACGTCAAGTCTTATCCAAAACCTTATTTAAAATGATTCATGAATACACTTATCAATTATGTAAAACTATTGTCTTTCAATGCTTTATATGTAGTACTAATTGCGCTGAAAATAAATCACTTGCTTTTATGATGGCTGGATTATTTCGCTGCAGCTCCTGATTTTCATTTGCAATTTTGTTTATTTAAATCTCGTAATGTTTCATCGTTACTTATACATCTATGCACGTGGCTTTGCCATCACAAGTTTAATAGACTTGCATGTAAAGGTACGACATAAGAGGGCCATAATATATAGCCGCAAGAGAATGAATAGTTCAACTTTTGTCGCTGCTCTTGCTATTTTTCTGACATTTTGCTCTATTTTTCGGGAGATTATATTTCATGTGGTAAGCGTTCAAGGATTCCATTTGAATGGGAGTCGCATTTCAGTCAAAGGGAGCACGAGGGGAAAGAGTTAAATTTACATGCTGCACGCTCCGAAGATGTACTGATACTTATACACGATGCTATCGTTATAATTTTTGCAGTACCACCGTAACAAATTTTCACTGAGCTCCAGAATGATATAGATAACTCTTGCAAAGAACAATTTCGCGTAATGCAACGGACGATGAATACGGCTAGAAGATTGAAAATGCAATGTTATCGCAAATTACGAATGCTTTAGAAAACATTTAAATTAATGAATTTTTCAGAAATATTTTTATTACGACCCATTAGCCAAGTGGTGTTTAAATATGTAATACTCACAGATACTTCGTTGAAGAAAAGTAACAAGATGGCATTGCAACATCTGCAGCGTTGCATACTACTAATCATATTTTTAGATAATTTCAACAAAGACGTATTGTTCGTATAATTATACAACTCGAAAAACTGATATTATCCTTGCATCAAAATGTAATTTACATTAAAATCCAGTACAATGACCTCTGTCAAAAGCAATTGGCGAATACATTATCGCGTTATATCCTATTGTCTGACTTATAATTAATAAAAGTCAAATATGAGTTACGTAAATCTGAAGCTCTACATCAAATGAATGGAAAGGTTTTTTTTTCGTTTAATTAACTTCGTTAGATAATTTAAAATTCATAAATAATTCGATACCCTGGTATAAAACCAAGGTTATCTTCACGAATTTCGCTGAAAATAAACGAACGATCGAAACTAGCAAAGTTCGATTTCGAGAATACATCAGTCCTCGACACACGCGAATGCGGACTCCAGTTTTGACTCGGAGATTGAATTATTAACCATGTAGCTTTTTATCGGTATGGAAGGTTACAACGCGACGAAGCTGCTAAAGCCTGGAAAAATTCTAATCCATTTACGTTCAATCTCTCCACTGTGCCTTGCGATTAAATTAGTGTCGGAACTACTAGCCGTAGCACGCCGTAAATTCTTTTTCACGGGTATGCAATGTAATAAGATTATCGACAATCAATCGCTGGTATGAACCTCTCGAGTGTTTCACGCTACAACAGTTCCTACAATAGCAAAAGCATACGTGCAGTGTGCAGCGCATGAATTTCGGAAAACGGCCCTCCGTTCGATTGCGCGTGGGTGGCTGTATGTGTGTGCGTGTATGTGTTTGCGTGCGCGCCATGTCAAGCTATGCATCGAAGTGCCCTGCCGATAACTAACATTGACACGAATCCATCCACGTACGTATCTATGACGAATCGCCATCCTGAATAAACATATTCTCACACACTCGTACGAGCGCCAAAGATTTATATCCATCGAGCGTTCTTGCCCATCAAATCCGATTCGGGCCGAGCGCGGGGATATAAAATATTTTCTTCGTCGCCAGCGACGCTTTTCCATCGGTTGCAGTGCAGCTCGATCGACAGCGGCAGCAGCAGCAGCAGTCAGTCGCGCTGATCGAATCTTCAAATGGATTATTTTCGTATTCATGCGATAGCTAACCAATCTGTAGTTCGGGAATATCTATATACAAAGCTAACTCGATTAGTGAACTTTTTATCCACTGTGTGATTTCTGGAAAAATGGAGTCGCGTAACAACTGTTACGACTGCTGCTACAGCTACTCTACTATAACTGCATGGCGAGCCGTGATTCAGCGCACGTGCACGGCCGATATTGGAGAGAGAGACACGATTAAAAACTTTTCTTTTTTTTTTCCTAACTGTCCGAGTGAAAAACTTGTGAATGGATTTTCATGAAAGTAATTTTGACTTGAGCTGGAGAATTTGAATCGGTGCACTTGAAGTGAACATCCTCGTGTTTTTCAATTTTTACGTCAAACTCTTTTGCGCAGTGCATATATTGCCCATTATTTGTAGTGTAATATACCGATATAAGTAAGTGAAAGCTAAGAATCCCATAATCCGTCTATTTCGATTATTTATGAGCCGCCCAAGAAGTTTTCTCTCTCTCTCCTTCGAACGCGGTGCATCATCATATGGGGACTTTATCTGCACATTGGAATTTAATTAACTTTGGCGTCGGGAGCGTGCGCCGTATAGAAGCGTTAAAATATGCTTACGCATTGCAGGTACAAGCCGAACGTCTAATAAATCGAGAGCCCTGCGCTGATACCCCGTGCCACAGAGAAGAGGAGAGGGTAGCTGGGCGCTGCATAAAGAAAAATTAGGTCCCGCCAAAAACCTCAAAATAATAACGAGCGACCGAGAGTGCGGCTTTTAAGTAAAAACAGATGCGCGCCGCGCGTTCGAGCAACGTCATCGCTCCCGCTCCTCCCGGCTGACGTGCGCGCGGCATGCGCGGGGGTGCGGCAAAAAACGCATTCATCGCGGAGATGCGCCGCAGCGGGCGCGCGCGAAAGTGTCTCACTCGAATAGCCTCATAAATCCTCGTCCCTATATACTTTTGCAGTCGCGTATAGCGGCAGCTCGAGCTGCCGACGAAATGCCTCGACTCTTTTGACTTCACTAGTGGTAGCACTTCTCCACTGCAGCGCGTATATAGTAGCAGTAGCAGCAGCTTGACTGTATGCGCTTCTGGAATGCGTGAGTAATGAGACCGAGAAGTGAAGCCGAAACGAGCTCGGGTAGAACTCCTGGAGAAATGTCTTTTTTCTAAACTGCAACTTTTTGGCCGACTCGCGTGTGCACCCGCGCGAATTCTTTTACCACTTGCCCCTATTCTTTCAAGTTCGCGCGCGCGCGCCTTTTTTCCTAAATTACAGCCGAAACCGAAACGTTTCTCGCTTTCTATTGCTCTCTTAGCCGCGTCTGAAAGGTTGCGATAACAAATAATTTGCGGTTTTACACTTCTCTTTTCGTTTGTTGTAAATAAATACTTTAATGCGCGATCTTTTTCTCCTTAGTCCTTGAATTCTATACTTTAACGGGTAAATATCAGTAATAAAAAAGTATACAAGGAATGAAAAATATTTACTTGAAATGCATTCTAGTAGTCCTTTAACTGTGAGTTTCAAGTTTATGAAGTTAAGAAATTCAATATGGACTTCATAAAAAGCTCCGAATGAAAAAGTAAAATTCACAAAAAAATTTCAATGTAGCGTCCCCCCCGATTTTCAGAACAATAAAAAGAAACTTGAAATTCTCACTAAATAACACTTCTTCAATAAGCTACTGCTGTTTTAAAGCTGGCACTTGACTTAATTGGGAAAAGGAAGGGAGCCAAAAATAGCCAGAAGTTTGCTGATATACATTTTTTTATATTTTCCGCTGAAAATAAGCAGTTATTTTATCGTAACGTAGGCGCACAGAGGTAAAATAAAACACGATAATACAATACGTTCGGTTGAAATACAGTAGAGCTGCACTGGTTAACACCCGCCGGTTCCTCCGCGTGGTGTATACTTCGTTGCTGTTGCAAATGAAAGGCTTTCGAGCATTAGGGTTAGGAAACCAATTTTTCAAGAGTCACTCGCACGCGCCCTTATTATACTTACTTTGTGGGCAACCGACAGGCACAGCGGCATTCATATCAAATTCAAAAGCAATCGAGCATACACGTGCGACTGAAGTCAATGGATGTTTACATAGGAGTAAATAAAGGTCGAAGTCGATGGCGCTATACCTTCTAAACGAAGCCGATGCGAAACTATGCTGCGACTCGTTTCGGCACAGTAATCCTAAAGGGTTTAATTAACAATTTGACAATGCCTTCATTTCCGTGCTTCACTGACGTATCTGCGGCAATTCGATTCCATCGTCATTTACATGCTGATCCCACTTGCATTATCACATATCGAAATACATTCGAACGCGAGCTTCAACGTTGCCAATGGTTTTTTTACTTTTTTATTCGTTTCAATAACGAAAAAAAACTGGTTGCTGCTTTTACAACAGTAAGCTCGAGCATTGTGAGCGAATCACGATCGCGATAAGCTGAATCGTCGAAAAAAACAGGACTACGGATATACCAGAGAATTTTAATAGAGGCACATGGCTCGGAGTAACGCGCTGCGTGAGCTCAGTCAAAGACAAATGTCAAAGAGCTTCTCGTCGAAACTAATCCGACTATTTCGGTGCGAATCTTCAAAGCAAAAGCAAGCGCCACAACGCCTTTATAAGCAAGCGCGGGCGCGTGTTTCGTTACCGCTTCAATGCTCCTTCCAAAACTGAAAAAAAGAATCAAAGCAAAACGGAACACTTCCTATATGGATGTATTGTGTATCCCGCATCGCGAAACACTTGCCGGATAAGTTTTCGCTCTCTCGCTTATACTACTGTATCACTGGAGGCTTTATTAAATTTTCATTTTGTCCGTGGACATTTAATAATGCCTGTCAAATGCAAACCGGCTGAAAAATCCAAAGATTCGAAAATCGTTTTGTTGCCACACGGTACAGTACCGTTACACGTACCTGTTATTTTTTCGATTTCGCGTATAGTTTTGAATAACGCGAGAAAATTTGAAAAGCAATGTATGCACGACGTCGAACACGACCGAGAGAGCTTGGGTGCCGATCTGCCGTTAAATTGAACAAGTGTCGAAAAAAATCGTACGAATATACGTGTTACACAGATATATAAATAAAAAAAAGAAAATGATAAAAAACAAGAAAAGGAGAAAAAACACGAAAAAAAAAACGCCCGATTGGGATAGAAAAGAATCGCGCAGAGATTTATGTAACACGATAAAAAAGATAAATAGAAAAAGAAGCAAGTGCCACGAAAACTCAGTGGGTCACAAAGCGCGCGAGAGCGCGTATATACTTGCGCGCGCAGCCCAAATCCTTTGTCGTTCTGAGCAAACGAATTTATTCAACTGCCAGAAAGCTCGCAATCAGTTTCTTCCTTCTTTTTTTCGTGCAGACTCTTTTTCCACAAAAATCAGATAAGCCCAGCTGCAGCAGCAGCGGCACACGCTACACACGCTGTACACGCTGTACAGCTCGATCTTTGAGCTAAATTCTTCTTTTGTTTAATCTGTCGAAACATCAAAATTTTAAGCGATGACTGGGTTGCTTATACCGACTCAGGAACGCACGCTCGCACACTTTTACAGACCCACAAGCAGATGCAAACGAACTTACACATACTTCCCCGTGAAAAATACCATTTGTTATTCTTTACGAAATAACTCCTCTTTTGAGACTGAACTAAACTAACTATTTTTACAAGCCCACAGTCGGAGAAATTGCTTTTAATCTTACTTTCTTCTCTTGATTCTTCTCCGACTGAAAAATAAATTAGATTGCATCTTGTCATTCAAGAATAGCGCGCACTTTTGAAATTAAATTTTTTCTCAATTGATTTATCAAGTTCCTTTGTGCTTCGCCATGAAAGACTGATAAGCAACTGTTTTTCTTGGGCAAAGCAGATACTCACCTCTTTCGGGCGTGCGCGCTGTTTATTGTTTTTCTCGATGGAATATGAAATTCAATAGAGCCGCGCGGCGCAATTTATGTTCACCGTATACTTCCACTCTATTCGATTGACAATTATTTTTATCGCGGGCTCGAGCATTACTTAACATATATACACGCGGCTGGATATTATCCTTATGCACGATATATCTCAATAAACACAAAGCTCTATGGAGCTGAAAGTACATATGCTGCGCTATGCAAGCAGCTATTATCGCGACGGACCGCGTTTTTCGCGCCTGCACTAGAAAAATTATAATAACGTCTCTCGGCGGTTGGCAAACAAAGCGTCGAGGTGCGACGATATTTGCCGCCTGCACACCCCTGGCTGCCTCGCCTTATGTACGGTGCAAGCGCGCTGCTCCACGGGGCCTATTATTAAACATTTCTACAATATGACGTCTGCAACGAGCAAAGTCAAATTTGTTTAATATGCGAAATATATTTCTCATTCTCTACATTTATACCGCATACATATGTATGCTTTTAAACTAGCATGGAGTACGTGTGTATGAATGTGACAATGCCTTATTCTGAAAAAGTAAAGTAAGCTCGTGGTTCTGCCAATACTAAACGTTTATATAACTTGAATATAAATTCAAAGGGTCAAAGGATGTTGTGATTGGTAAATAACATTAATCACGTAGTGACCAAAGGACGACTGAAAGGCAAAATAAAGAACGCACCGTAGAAGTTTTGCGCGTATAAATAGGAAATATACATCTATATTCTATGTACATACGGTGATGTGTGACGAAAACGACTGTTTGCTTACGAGACTCGAGATTTACCTTTCGTTAGAACATTGCAGCGAAACTCGTAGTCACGGACCGCACGCGCGTTGACTTTCTCAATTTTTTGAGTAATCTCTGCTCCAGAAACTCGAAAATGGAAAAATAGTTCACATTCGAAAAGTAAGGCGTTTGTGGCATACATACGATGATATTGAAAGAAAGTAAGTAGCCGCACGCGCGCGCTTAATGACAATGCGTGGTATTAATCATACCACTAGAGCGAGTGGGTACACGCAGACATACATATAAATGTGTAAAAAAATAGCGCTTATATTGTGAGTTGTCGTCACAGACCTAGTTGCATTTGAATGGCGCTTCAGTGCACGCGGACTTTTGTAGATCCGCTTTTGACTCGTGCGCGGCCATTGGCACACTGCTGCTAGTATCTTCATAATACAAGTACATGTGCCAGAGGTTTGTGAAAAAAAAAACAAAGAACTTTTACGTCAAGCTCTTTGGTTTCAATTTCGAGGAAGCAGTGCATGTGTGTGTGTGCTATGTAAGTTGGGTACGGGTGTGGGGTCGCGAGAGGTCGCGGCCCAGGTACACTCGCGAAAGCTTCATTCAAAGTTCTCTCTTTCCCGACGCTGACACTCGAGTTTTGAATGTTTGTGGCTTTGCGGACGTCCATGCGTATTCGTTTTTACAGTGTACGCCTAAATGCATCGCCCGCTCTAATGGATGAAAGAGAATCCGAGCGAAGAGCTTTCCACTATGGCACACTATCGCGTCGTTTCTTCTTTTTCTTTCATTTTCATTCTCATTGTGACTAAGGATTCGTGACGCGCGCGAGCGCATTTGTTTGTAGAACATTGAAAGGAAAAGCAAAATTTTTAATAAAATGCGCGACAATAGCCTCGTAACAGCAGAGGGGCTTGACGAGATTCATCGAGGCTTTACTTGAAAAACCTACTGTTCAAGTACATCATCGTATTGTAATGTGTATATATAAGAGGAATCTCAATTTCTCATAAAGCAGAATCACTTATGATACTCAGTGAGTCAACGAGTTTGAAAAATATGATGCCCTAAGCAATTTTTGCCCAGGATGACAGAGAATTTCGCTGTGTAGCTCCTTGCATCGTCGTAGGCGTGCCAATTAAAATTCACGTGCGCCCATCAAAAGCTCGGAAGTCGTCGAAGGCAGCAGCAGCAGCAGCAGCAGTAGAAGAACTGGAAGAAAAAAAAAGAAGTAAGCTGTAGCGTCAAGTGAGACTGCGAAAGGTGGAAATAAGAAGACAGAATGATCGTCTTTGAGGGCGAGAGCGAGCAAGCGAGCGAGGGAAAGAGAGAAACAAGAACAAAAGGTTTCTCTCGGTGCGAGGTATTAGGAATAAAGCGACTATTTTTCCGACGCGCGTCTATATACCGTCTCGTGCCTTTCGTCGTCGTCTTTTTCCCTTCAGCTCCGCTGAGAAAACCTAGCCGGATGATAGCGAGAAAAGAGAGAGAAAGACGGAGCGCGTAGAGACAGAAAAAGTATATAACGAGAAGAAGCCACGATGCAATTGTTCTCGATTTCCTCTCTTCCTCTCAGCCATCGTCTCTTAGCTCTCTCTCGCACTCGTTCTCGACAGCTTTCTCGCTCGAAGAAAAAAGAGGAGAAAAGTCAAAAAATCTGCTGCAGTGCTGCCGCACGCTTTTGAGTGAGAGTGAGAAAGAGAGAGCTAGTTGGCGAACCTCGCACAGTACTGCACAGGGTGTTTCGCTCGAAATAACGAACGGCGCTCGGAAAAGCCTAGGTGTTTCGTGTAGAGAGAGAGAGAGAGAGAGAGAGAGAGAGACAGAGAGATGCTGCTGCGCATAAACGCGAAAAAGAATGCTGAAGGTACTTCGGAGGAAAAAAGGAGGAGCAGGAAAAAGAGTCTCGAGTTATAGGGAGGATTACGAGATTGCCACAAGGGGATTACGAAGATGGCTCCCGAGGACGTCCAATCTCGAGGATAAACACTTTCCGACGCTCTTATGCTGGCAGCTTTTCGTCGTCATTGCTCCCCCGGTTGGCTGCATATACGCGCGGCGGGCACATACCCATACACCTACCTCTTTATGACGAGATTCTCCTTTTTTTTCGCCTATATACACGCATATACACGCCAACACCCAAACACTGCACGGCGGCAGTAGTGCTCACCTGCACGCTGTGCACCTACGCCCCGGCACGTAGACTAACATACATCGACGTTATGAGAGCGTCAGCGAGTTTAGCCCGTAGTGCTCCCCGTGTATAGTGCAGCATTACACCCGCACAAATACACCTATATACATATACGCCCGCGCTCGCTATTATAAGCGCGCGCCAACTTTCATTTTTTATCGTCCTCGAGCACGCGTCCAATATTTAAGCACCTATGACCCCTGCCCTATTTCAGCAGTTAGTTGCCGCGTTCCTTTTTTTTCACCAAATGGTCTCGGTGCATATCTGCCAGTATAAAAACAAAATTGCTCAAATCAAAGACATCTTTTGAGACGTAATGGACAATATTTAAAAATACAAAATATAGAAATTGGGATAACTTTACTAGTATAAGCTTTCTTTGAATACATTTTAGAATTTTTATATTTTTTACTAACTCAATATTTCACCTATTATCAAATAATCGCTACTATAATATATATTTTAATCTTTTTAATGTAAAATGTGAATTTTTCTTACAAAATAATCTTTGCGATAATTTACAGTTGTTATAATTATTCTTACAAGATCACGTGCAAGGGATTTAGAATGCAAAAACAAAACAAAATCTGACACTTCTTAAAAGTAACGAATTGAAATTCCAATCACATGTCGATTCCTAAGAATTAATTTTCATAATAATGATGAGAAGTATTTCACACGCAATATTTTTCTTGTTCGAGTTACACGTTGCGTACACATGTTTTTTTTTCTTTACATATATTGTATTAGCTACTAGAATTATCGTGTCCAAACATTAAAACTTATCGACTACGTGCCCGCTGGGTTTGTGTGTATACACGTACAATGTATCGATATTGTACAAGTGGCCATTTATGTCAACTTCCCTGCCAATTTGATCATTAAAAAAATATCGATTTTATCCGAGAAAGTATTGTGTATTTTTCAAGGAAAAAAATATATTATTTTAGAATTTTCTGCAAAATCGATAAGTTGCAACTCACGAATTATCGCATGATATTCTAAAGAAATTGAAGAAACAATAGCGCTGTATAACTGAAAAAGATGTCTGGAAGGCAAGAGAGAAAAATTGAAAAGGAAGTTCTGACTCTAAAAAGTCGTTGCATAAATATTCAAGTTATAATGTGCCGCAAAAAAGTGCATGTATCTTGTATATGGCTGTAACGAGACGACGTGGGCAATTCGAGACTGGTAATGGAACTAAATATAGAGAGAAAGGGAGATAAAAACCGAGCGAGAGAGAGAGCGAGGGAAGGCTGGGCTCAGTCTAAGTGAACAGTAGAATTAGCCCATCTTCCAAATGCGTTTTTCGCCCTTCATTAGGCGGCCGCCGCCGACGCTTGCGATATAGTATTTCGCTGGCGCTGCGGCAGCGCTGCCTCGCGTATACGTACACGTGCTCGCGCGCTGGCGAAAATCTCGTTTTCCATCGTCTAATCACCATCCGCCCCGTTAGCGCGTGAGGTAGATGGTGACCGGAGCAGGGAATATTAAAAATTTAATTACGAAAATACTGCTCCAGGGGCCCTGCCAACCAACCAGCGCAGCAGCGCTGGCAGTGTCAGAAACATAGAGCAAACCCTGCGAGCCCGAGCCGCAAGGCTTCTTCATTCATATTCATCGTAATAGAACTGGAGAATAGCTCGAGAGCTGTATACACGCGCGCGTGCTATCGCGAAATTCAATCGACCGTGCCGACACCGCCGCCGCCGCCCCTTCGTATTCTGTGCTCGTGGACACACTGGCCTATAAGCTGGTTGCGCGCTAGTCAGCTTATATGTATGGTCTGCACTCGCCAGATCCAAAAGCTTCATAATAGGCCTCCGCCTCACGTGCTTTTCATCAACGTTTAATCAAAGCCCCCGATTTATGGAAATGTATATCTTGACATTCCGTGAGTCTTAAAGTTTCACGTGAAGTCGCCGAAACTTTTTTTATTTCGAACTCGATCCATTGCGGAGTTTTCTGCCAAAAACTATTTTTGCGAACGACGTGTATTTATGACTTTTCATTTTTCGCCGCGAAAATAATATGCGGTCGTTAAACGTCGCAGATAAATCTCTGATCGTAGCCTTCCTGTATCGATCGTACTAAATAAAACAGAATTTTTTCTCGACACCAACTCGTTGAGATTTTGCAAAGCTGTACATTAAAAATGCCATTTAATGAGATTTGAAGCGCAGCTACGAGTCGAAAAACGGCATCTAAATCATCGCTCCTTGAAGCTGCATATACGGTTATATAGTTCTTTCGAGTTCAAGCACCAGAAATCACGTCCGATATTTTTTTGCATCTCTCGCGCATATACACGTGTATACGTGTATATGTAGCTCACAGCGATGCCAGTATCTTCCGTATAAATCACTGAAAAGCGATAATATCCGATTTCACGGGGCCCTTTCATGCTTCGTCCGCTGCGTGTTTTGCGCATTCGACTAATCGATAAATCTGTGTATTAACCACAGCGTATCCTGCGTCAAATATGAATGCCGAGAGGTGTGCAGGCCTGATCAAACTGAAAAGGAAAAGTTCTGCAACTACCGTGGTACGCCAAAGCAAGCAAAAAAGGGTTGACTCGACTTTTCTTGCTGGAGAAATTTTATTGTGTATAATGGCTATCGCATCCGTGCGCATACGCCTGCGGAGAAAAGTTGGTCATGCGAGATAAACGTTTATATATTGTATTCTTCGCATGTATTATCCGCCATGGTGAGCTGACATAGTAAAACTTGTTTTCCGTGCGTATGAGTACGCTATATGCAATCTGCAATGTCGCTTCCGCCGATGAACGCTTGACGATATTGGAAATATATATCTATACATCTCCTATATAGTTATAAATTTTACTCTTCGTTTTTGCTCGCGCCCCTCACAGACCCTCGAAACTATACATGAAACACTGCATCGATGCCTCGTTTCAATCTCTTTTCTATTCGTGGTTTGGCTAAGGATACTGCTGCTGCAGCTACTACCACCATCACTCCGATATATACACTAAAATATCCATTAACTTTAGCAGTTTGCGAGTTTTTCATCAAATAAAATGGGTAGTAAAACGCTAAGAATAATTTTTAGTTTTTCATTTAAATACTATTTTTTGGAAACGTAAATATACAAAGACGAGGATTTTCATTATTAGTTCTATTCGGTTATTTGGTCATCTATCGTATATGCATGTATAAATATACAATTTTAACGATTCTTTACTTTGAAATAGGGAGTGGGATTTCAATTTCAGATCGAAATTGAAACGTCAGTGAGTTCAAATTGAATCGCGCACCACTCGAAACTATAGATTTTAACCGAATCTGTTACAATACGTATGCATTTACATTGTATCTAGCCTAAGGTTTAATTAACTCAATAATTACTTAACTTTATGTCATTTTGTGTTACAGGTGAGTCTCAAGCTACTTCCATTAGTAATAATGATTTCATGTCTTTTCGAAGTAAGTGATGAATGCATGATTTTGAAAATTAAAATAAGTTTCACATATTTTAAACGACAAGTAGAATCTGCTGTTTTCTATTGTCCTATATGAAGAGTGAACAAATGCCATTTTTAATAAACTTTGCTTGCTCTTATTGAGAAAAATACAAATTACACATTACAAAATATGCTGGAAAAATCCGCATCACGAACAAGCGCTGCAAAGCCGATATATGTTATAACAAAGTTTGATAAAAGATTGCATCCCACGCAAAGCATAATATGTACATCTTACACATGGCTACACAACAAACATTGAACAAGAACAGCTTGTTATGAAAAATTCAATCTCCTCGTGGCTTAGGAGCAGCAACCTACTTTCCATTTTTCTACGATTATGCAAGTTCACTAGTATCGTCACTAGCTCATTTAAATATATATCATATGTAGATAAACTTTATTGGTAGTCTCTCACCTTGGTCCTTTTTTTTGCACCCCTCGCATAATTCATGCACTGAGTCAGTAAATGAGATGAGTTTGAAAAATGTAAAGCCTACCTTTCAATAAATTTGAATAATTTACCTCGTGCGAATGTATTACGAACTTTGTTCCTGATCAGATCTGCCTCTAGGTGCACGCGTCAATCATTATCGCAAGCAAAAAAAATCACGGCGAGCATCGCGATGCATAATACGTGCACTGCTTCTGGCCTTTTTCCGATTTTACCAATGCTCATACGCGAACCTCGCTACTGCATTCTCAGGCTCGTCTCACTTTTTCCCATATTTATCGTGTCGATTTATCCATACATGGCATCAGCGATAGCTCCTGTTCTGCAACAGATTCGTGTGATCCTTCAGGTTCAACAACTTGAGTTTCTTATTTCGCTGCCGCCTGCCTATATCAATTGCATAGCTCAGGGTGTTAGCTTCAGTCATGGTCAAGTTTTCCGTCTGTAATCGCATCAATACCCTTCTGGTAGCAATTTAAAATATTAAGGAGAGAATAATCAATGAGAAATCAGTGGTCAGAATATCGCATCAATTTGAATGCGAAGTCCATATAGAACCACAGCTAAGCCAAAAATAAGTGGTATGACCATCGATTGTTAAGTGAATGCACGCGAATATATAACTTTGTGAACTTCAAAGGTAGAACAATGTATTATAGTAGCCATTAATGGGGATCAGCTACAGGCATTGCATTGATACGTCATAAGCGTGGGGGAACCCTGAGAAAATTATTATTGCATTTTTGTTGAAACAAAAACAAACACCTTTAGTTAGCGATAATTCACTTCACTCAAATCTAATAAGTAATTTTAACTTATCAAAACTACAACAAATTGATACGCGTTTTTTTAATAATCATTGATATTAATTTTCTTGCTTTTAAATTAAGTTTTATGATTTACCTGAAACATTCAATATAATTTTTACTCTCGATCCTTATTTTTCACGAGTATTATGCACAAATGCTACTTCGCGCAGTTTCAAACTTTGCGAAATTGTAATAAGAATGAAGCGGCAGCGAGGGATGGGAAAGTAGCGGCGGTCTTGAAAATTTAGATTCAATGTTCAAATTGTAATTCCTTATGCACTAGCACAAGACGGCAAAAATACTTTGGCTCTCTGGACTGGCTAAGGTTTTCTCAGTGCTATACTTTAACGTAAGGCTACGGAGTGTGCTTGGGCCAACTTTTCAGCTCGGATTGTGCATTTAGCGGCGCGTGGATATACGTAATTGTCGGCGAGTATGGGAGTTGAAAAAGAACAAGCATTCTTTTCTCACACTGAAACCAGCTATTCTAACATTGGTACCTACTTTGCCTTACTAAAAATATTTTTTCAATTGTTTTAACTTTTACTCGTGAGTTTTGAAGAAAAAAATTTAATTTTATGAACCATTGAATGGTTGAGATTTGCCGTTAAATTGTTTTTACTTTCATATCATGTGCTTTTTCAAAAATTATTAATAAATCGTAAAACTAGAAAATGAGAAAAAAAATAATGTCTTGAACTTTATGAATTATATAAAAGTGACTCCATTATTAATAATTTTAAGAACTTAATTAAACGATTTTTCCTCTGTTGGAACGAACGAATTCCAGGAAAATTTTTTCATTATTATTTAAACATTTATGCTCCCTTGAATAAGTATTAAAAGTAATATTTCTATAAAATTGTATCCTATTTTCTAAAATTCAAAACATTTTTTACACTGAGTTATACTGCAAATTGTTCTTTAAACTAACGTAAAAGGTTTTCAAATTATAATAAATATTCATATGATATTTTGTGCTTAAATGTACTTAATGCTTGTAATGTGTGCTTAATGGAGTACAAAAACAGCTAGAGCAAGTGATGAATGTGTCATATTTAAAAATACCCTTAACATTATTCAATTATCGGAATAAAAATGAAAAAAAAGTAATTCAGAAAAAGAAAGCTTTTATACATGCAAAGTGTTTCGCTTTTTTACTACTTATCAATATTAATACATTATCAAAGTAAATTATAGTCTACTGATAAAATGTAACAATTGAATGGCATTAGAGAGTAGTAAAGTATCTACGTTAAACTGAAACTATAGGGACAGAACCTATTATATTAAAAAAGATTGTAAGAACGTAGCATGTGTACGAAGCAGGTTATAATGGTAAATCACAAAGAGAGAAATCTTTACAACGATCCCTTAGTTTTTTTTCTAAAAAAAAAATGAGACCACAAAAAAAAAGTTGCGGAGTTAAGCTCAGAGCTTTGGAGAAAGCTTTATGAAAAGACTGCTGCTCCTCTTATTAAACAACGAATTGAGGACGTCATACTATGGAGCTAAATATCTAGTTAATGAAAAAAGAAAGCGAGAGCAAGTGTGAAATTGTAAATGATCACGTCGTTTCTTCGACCCTTGTAATGTCCTTTAATAAACTGTTGAATATTATCCGTAATTTTTAATGCGAAAATAAAATCATTTAAAATTTTTTTTATTTTTGGCATTAAAATTTTGATAAAAAGCATACGTGGCTCAGATTAAAAAATTAAAAGTTGAGAAAATTTAATGACCACAAAGAATAACAAAAATGTAACAATTTTTTGTATTTTCGAAGGATAAAAATGCCACTCGTGATGTCATAAAGGATCTGCAAAGAATACATGAATTTATACATGTTTTTAGAATATTTCTACCTCGACGAATTCAGGTTTCCCAAGAGAAAGGGTCGATATTTTTCAAGGTAAAAGAAGACAGCCACTCAGTTCTCCACGTGTGTATGGATACGTGATCTTATTCCACCTTGTGCTTCCAAAGGTTCGATGCCTCCAAATCTCAAAATTTAACAAGTTGCACTCGTCGCCACAGAAAATTTGTGCTATACTCGACAAGCACAATCCTCTGGGAAGTGCGCCAAAACGGCTCGACTACCTCTCGGTGTATTTCCTTTTTGCGAGTTTTTCTTTTTGTGAGGTTCGTGTAATGCTTTTGTCATACGAACGCATTATGCGTGAATATACGTGTTCGAAGAGTCTCCAAAAATTGTTGTTTTTACACTTTCTATTCATTAAATTATAATGAACCCCACAGTCAGAGACGTATTATTCCACTTTTATAAAGACACCGATATTGTTATAAACTATCAGGTTAGAAATTGAATATCAAATAAATTGACTTTTCTAAATCAAGTTTATTTAAAATTTTTAACAGTTCTAATCAAATGATAGACTTGACGAAAAAATGACATCGTAAACTTCATGGAAATTGGAAATAATTCGTGCGTTTCAAAATAATAAAAGATCAACTAGCTTTTGTACACACACTACTACATACACTAGTGCCTTAATATACGCGTATTATGCATTGGATTCATTGGCAAATACAAGCAAGGACATATTTTTAAAACGCAATAAATTTATGACCCAAAATCACGAGTCAAATTAAAACCCGACCTACCGCAATGGGAATTTTGTATTCCGCGCGATCCCGAATTTTATATCCTTCATAAATTACTCAAACGCGTAAATATTGTACTCTTAAAAAAGAGTTACTACGCATCTGATGTTATATTAGCTGGAAATATCTGACATTTTATGTGAATACATACATTACTTTGCATTATAAGATCATGTAAGTGAGTTCAGAATATTTCTAAAGCTTATTATATACAAGAATAGAATGCGAAATTTTGAACTTATAAGGGCCATACGGTCAGAGAGCAGAGGTCATGTAAACCACATTCTCGTTTCTGTGGCATATCGCGGTATGAAATAGAATGCACCTGCATGCTGCCTCATTATTGCTATTTGAAATAATTATTATATGTTTATTTTGGATTATAACAAATTAAATTTGCTGTTTGTCTGTGAAGCTATTTCTTTGTTCATGACTCATTGAAATGTAAATTTCTTGAAATAAAAAGCGATAATTTTTCTGGACGATTCGCCAATGTCACCCGCTCGGAAATATACGCATTTATAATTGTACACTCAAGATTGTAGAATATTTTAAATGACTTCACTACAATATTTTATGACCGAGAAAGAATCTCTGAGCACTTGAAAAAAATTATCAAAAAAATTAAAGGATTTATGCAGAAAGTCTGAACGACTGATCATCATGTGGATAATTAAAAACCTACGTTGAATTGTAATTGTAACAAATTAAATGAAATACTTGACAGTAAATCCAGAAAGTAAAAACAGCTTCGTGATATTCAAGGCTACCTGTGTGTGACCGTATGTCTTCTCGGCCCCTTTGTCCAGATGATCCGGCGAACAGCTTGAAATTAGAAAAACAAAGCGTGGAACGCGGGGGCCAGCATAATTAACGAGGAAACGAAAATGAAGACTCGCTGGAAGTATGAATTATGCGTTACACACACGTATAAATGTACTCGTAGATTCGCCCGTAGGTATATACATTTCTCGTCCGTACAATTGCCGCACGAGTCTGGTTCATTAAAAGCATTGCCAGCTTAACCACGTGACAAATCCGCTTTGAGTAGATGCTCAAGCAGTACACACACACACACACACACGTGCACCTGCACACACAAATACGTGTGTGTACAGTGTATATACCTGGTACGTAGCTTTAATGCAAGAGCGCATCAGAGCAGGAGTTGTTGCAGGTACAGAGAGAGAGAGAGAGAGGGAGAGAGACGTGCGCGCTGAACTCTCGTTTGTATTTACGCGGAAATGGGTACGGCTGGTCGAAGCTTAACACGATGCGCTACAAGTTTGCCGATGTTTCTGGCGCTGCGGCTGCTATACTGCAGTGGGTTGTCGAAGCCGCTTAACAGGTGGCGAGAGCGAGGGCAAGTAAGAGAGATAGAGAGATAGAGAGACGCCGACGCGCGTGAGAGGAGGACAGGGAACTTTGATTTGCGTCCGATTATATATAATCTATATGCAGTATGTATGTGTTTGAGTGCTGACAGCTACTGTCAAGGGATCGCTCCGCCGCGTATACAATACACAGATATAAGATGGATGTCAGCGGAGATGGCACTGCACGGGGCCGTTGTTGCGCTTCGCTCAATCGATGGATAAGCGCCTTTGTTTACATACGCTACTTTGAGTTTTGCTGTTGATGTTGCCACCCTGGATGGATGTAGCCGGATTGAGCTTCGTGATCCGAAAGGCTCTTTTGCAGCAGACTCTTTACTTTTCCGCGCCAGTCGTTTACTTTGAACTGCATCAATAATGCCCCAAAGTCAATAATTTGCAGTCGCTTTTATATGCATTTATTGCATCGCAGAGTTGGCGCAACTTTTTGATATATTTTGATGTTATTCGAACGCCTTGGCGAATGCACGCTTTCATTATCACGTGCGTTTGCATTCAGAAAAATAGTATTTACAATTGAAAGAAATATGCTGATTCATGCAAATCAATGGAGAAAAAAAACCTCGGAATTGTATCTGAATAAGGTTGTTTCATTAGTATCAGGTAAACGCTGCGTCGTCACGAGCTAATAATCACTGGACGCGAGCGTCAACTTCGTCAACCTTTAGGGACACGGAAAAGCCTACGTCATCGTCATTATAAAAGTACACCGAATGAGCTGCAAAGATACAAGCAAAGCTTCGGGTTTAGGGAAGTTTCGCATCGGAGCACTTAACTGTCTGAAAAGCGTAACAACTCCCTCCCTCTCTTTCTCTCTCTTTCTTCCTATCTCTTTCGTTTCTCCCCTTTACAATCGTAATTGAATTGCCTTTGGCTATTTGCGAGTCGCTGAGAAAAAAGAAGGTCCTTTACTTTGTACAAACACTGTAGCTCACGCGCGTGACATTATCATCGCTTCCACCACCGAAAAAGTCATCTTTGCGCCGGTAAAGAGGAAGAAAGTGAGAGAGAGAGATATATAGAAGCCTGTGTAGGAATAGCTCGAGAATAGGGTAGGCAAGTCGGTGTGCGCGACGCTCGTTTTCTTCGCTAGAGCAAACACACATCCGGCCATTTCGATTCTACACGCTTTTGTAAATAGAGAAGAAGACCACGAGTGATGCGCGGTAAATAGCGATTCGAAGGCCGTTACTGTACTACGCGTGTAGCCTTTTCTTTAAAACGCCGAAGAGTGTGTGTACTCCGAAAAGGACCTTGCGATATTAAGAATCAAAGAAGCGAGAAATGTCGAGAGACTTGTTTTTCGTACCCAAAGAAAACGTCACGTTTCTTCGAAAATTCCCCAGAGTGGAGTGCTAAAGATGTAGCAGGTCGCATTGTGTCACCTAATGTTATAGTAGCTTCGGAGCTTGATTTTCTTGGCTTTTTTCACATTGAACATATTGTTTGCGGTATTTGCGGAAGAATCCTTTCGACCGAGATGTTTGAAAGGTTCTGTAAAATATTTTTGCATGACAAGTACAACCATTTTTAAAAATATTCGAGAGATAGTAATATTTTACTTTCTAGTCTCTATTATTCCACATTCGTGGTTCAAAATTATTGAAAATTCCTTATGATCTGATAATTATGGTAATCTTTTCACAGCCAAGTGATAAATACTCATTGACCCTCATTTCTTATCTTGGGCTGATTAATAATAATTAAAATTTAAAATTGCATCAAAAATAAATGTTCAAAGCACGCAAAGCTTCCGTTTTCCAGGCTGCTTCTTTTAATTAACGAGCTTTTTCTCGTTAATTAAAAGAGCGTTAAATTAATTAAATGCAGGTTACCAAAATTTTAATGAAATAAGTCTAGCCGGTGAAGCACGCGTTCTTTATGCCAACCGACTTGGGTTGAAAATAAAAGCACGAGCACACAAAAAATCTGCCTAGTCGCACACGGACTCTTCCAACCATATTCAATATCCGAAAAAACTTCTTCTCCGAAGAAGGAAAACTCCAGCTGTGCGAATGCATCTGCAGTGTCCATACGTCTTGAAAGGTCAAGCGCGCTTCCGAAATATCGCCCTTGTACAAATATACAAGTATTTTCCGTCGTGCCAGAACAAATGAAAAAAACGGAGACAAACAAGAATCGAACCATACGAACACGCGCTCGAACGTACTACTATGTTCATAGGTTTAGGTTCATACAAGCATTCGTATAGCCAATATATACAGTATATAGGTATAGTTCTGTAGGAAGCGTGAGACTGATCAGGTCCTATTGCTCGCACACAAAGACAAGTGAGAGAAAAAAAATTCGAGCAAAATTTTTTTTTCTTAGCACCAGCTTTATACTCGAGGCAATATTTTCGAGGATATTTTACAAATTTTTGACCGTATACAAGACATACAATCGAGGTCAAGTCAATAACTATACTTGTTCCTTATTTATACTACGCTGTATACCGCGAAATTACATTTTTTGGAAAGTAACGTAACATTTAAAATGGAGCTATCACGTTTTTTTCGTTACAGCGAGCAACACGCAGCTTTTGTGTGTAAGGAATTGCGTAATTTTAATGGCAAATCGTGCATACATTATACTTTCTTCCTCGAGGATATATATGCCAGAGACAGAAAATCTTTTGGGCACATTATTATACGATCGCGCGCGCGTATACATGTACGCCCAAGCGGACAGTGGTGCTGCGCGCGTATATATGTTTATAACACCTGGCAGATTAATAAATTCTTGGCCAGGGGAATTAACGGTTCACGCTCGCGTAATTATACGGCTGGCTGCGCGGTGATATACACTGGCCGTGATGGGAACAACGCCAGCTACGTCCCAGTCAACGAGATTAGGATCGGACGTTATTTTGAAATGAGGATGGATCACGTGTTGTATATAGCGGGCTTTGCTTGTTTTCGGACCTTCGAGACCATATCTACCTATTATTTATTTCTGATTCGGTTTTTTATTATCCACCCTGCTTCGCGACCCGATCTCTCTACCAGCAGCTACCATGTGCTGTAATTTCTAAATCATGTGATAATATTTTGTTATTCGATGATGAATGCAACCTTACAAATTTGTCGATGTCTATTTTTTTACGCGAATTTTTTGGATTATTTCTAACAAAAAAGTACTTATTGCAGTTCTTGTATAACATAATAAATGATCAAGCATAAATAAGTTTAATAATAAGTTTAAGCATTAATAATTTTTGCTCGTATAAAATAAGTATGCGTTGTCAAAAAAAAGTTACAATTCAGATGAAGGTTATTTTGCGTTTGAAAATGATACTTGGCGTTTATTGTGTTTAAATGGATATGAATTATCTCACTCCGCGAGTAACTCGAGACAAAGCGGGTCATCAGTTAGATGTGGTACTAAAGATCCGAATACTATAAATCTTGTATACTCTTTTCAGTGGCAGCTGAGGCGTTCCACGAAAGCAAATAGAATTGAAACTACTGCCCTTTATTTATCAGTTATAATAATTATCACTGTACAGGCATTCGCATTCCAGATGAAGCCAAAGATACAAAACAAGCGTTACAAGTTCGAATTTCGATTTCATTTTAATCTAAGTTTAACCAATATTTATGTGTGAATAAATATATCGATTTTTAGACATAGGTAGTTGGTAACGAAAAAGAATGACGAAGAGGAATGAGGCTTCGTCTTTTTTCAAGATCTTTGCTCATAAGTATTTTAAAAAAGGAGCGAAACTCACGAGTCGGGAGCCCTGCAGCCCTTGCAAATCAAAGCGATACTAAGATAGTAATTAGGGCGTCTATAGCTATATAGCATATGCCTTCTCATTATCGCATAACACGCTTCTTCGTGTGCGTATTCGTATACATATAAACACAAAATGTGTTTTAGCTGCGTTATATAGAGGAGAAGGCGAGTCCGTTGATCTTGTTTTCTTTATCTTTTACTTTTATTTTTTTATACTAATGCAGCAGGAAGTTTTTCGCAATTGCTCGGCTTTAATTACGTTGATTAATTGAATGCAGATGAAATGAATACCTTCTCTCTCTTGATGGAGAAGAGGAAAGTTTGGCATTCTTTTTTCTTCTCGTTTCATACTTCGCTCTCTCGCTCCTCTTTCTCTACTACTCTTTCTCTCCTCTCCTCTTTTCATTCTATTTTCACAGAGGAGCCTGGCCAAGTCTGTCTGCGTGCAATCTTTAAATCGATTCACGGAGTTGATTAAGCACGTGATTTAATGGTTTTTGGCGCAAGTAATTTATCTTTGGCACTGAGCTACCTTTGTGCGGAGGTGCGAGCTAATTTCGTGACTTACTGCCCGTACCATCAACAGTAGAGAATATACTCGGCAAAAAATACACACCGTTGTCCGAGCACATGCTTTTATAATTTTTTCAGCCAAATTATATATTTAGACCAGAACTCGTCCTTAAGGGGGGAAAGGTACCTAAAATCTCAACAAAAAAAAAATTTTTTTTATTGACTTTTTTGATAGGATTTTTTCTCAGCTTTCCAGCGCCGTGATC
>CACVKI010145564.1:0-23935 GCA_902732785.1 Trichogramma evanescens | reverse complement strand
GGAAGGAGGAAGCCGAATGTTTAAATTAAGGAGGCTGGAAAACTGTAATTAGTAAAAATAAGGGAATTGAAAATTAGGATTGTAGGGAAAATTGCCTTTCCAACGATACCTCATTGCACATAGATAGACATATTTATAATAATAGTTAATAATAATTTTCATATACTTCGTTGTTTAAAAATACTTAGCTAGTTGACAATTATTGGTATTAATATTTTATATAGTTGTTGCGCACGTATGCAATCAATAATTAATTGTAATTTAATTATAAACCTTTAGTAATTTGTAGTTAAGATTAACCTTAGCTAGGCTAAGTATACGTATGCAACAGTGTACAATTGCAAAGTTGAATATTAATTTAACGTATGGGATTGTTGTGTTTTGAATTTGTTTAACATAAATTTAATGTAATATTTAATTAATAATAACCATGAGTAGCTCTGTCGAACGGCGACAGAGATATGGCAAATAATATCTTAATTACTTAACTATTTAATTATTATTATTTTACGCTAGGATAGTTTTAAATAATCTTAAATAAAACGTAATGTAATAATTCAGTAATTTATAAGTAGCTTATTACAGCAGGTCCCATCGAGGAATCTGATCGAGTCTGGTATCCATTTATTCAGTTTAATATTTATAATTTTATAGTTAATAATAAAACATTGTAGCGTAGTTTGTTTATACGTTATAGCCTAAAATATTATTCATAAAGAAATACATATAGAAAGATCGAGATCTTTGGGATGTCGAAACCCGTTGAAAGATAGACGAGCGTTTCGATAGAAAGGTGTGAAAAGTAATAAAACTCCAAATACGGAGATAACGGTCGCTTGGAGCATGGAAAACACGCTCAAACTACACGTTACAAACTGTGTACGAATAAGCATGTAATATTTTTGAGTAATATGTATTTTTTTGAATATTTCGACAATCCGTCATGTAGACGACTTGTCGACAAGCGTACACCTTCGGACCGCGAGGTGGCCGGGTAACAGTCGCGCAGGCGGTTTGATAGTTAGCGTCTAGTGTTGGCGGGTAGTCCCAGCGCAGGCTGACTTGACAGTCGGTGCGCGGTGTTGGAAGGATGCCTTAGTGTAGGCTTTTGCAACGCGGGACGTTACATAATATTAACGTTTTTAACATAGTTCTTTGTATGGTTGATTAGGGTTGTTTTTTTTTTATAAGGTCAATATAATGAGTGAAGGCACGATTTCTTAAATGCTAATTACAAATGGAATGAGGGTTTAAAAACAAGAAGTGAATTTAAAGATTAATGTCGAACACTACGGCTCCTCGCCTTATTGACTCTGCGTCTCTAGCTGCTCTGTTGTCTTCACGGTTCTTCACGTATTCGGCCAACCATGCATCGCCCTGCTCTACCGGTTCTTGGTTTGGGGCTGGTGGTCCAGCTTCCCTGGGTAGGTGGTTCTGTGGTCTCATACGTCCGTAGAGGTTACGGCGCTGCCTGCGCGCTCTGCGCTTGTCCGCGTTCGATCGAGGTGCTTGGGTTGCAGCATGGTAGTGTGGTGCGTTTAATTCGCGCCAGTTCCCCTGCTGCTGGGGTTCGGGTTGTCTTGGTTGAGCAACTTCGTTCTCTTGTCGTGGCGGCATTGGATTAGCGTTGTTGTTGCGGTTGTTGGCTCGGGCCTGGTTTCGTGTTTGGTTTTGCATTTTTCTAGACTATTTTAAACATGAGTTTGGTTAGGTTCATAAGGTATATAAATGTTTAAATTTAATTTGTAGAATGAGGTGAAGTAGTAAGTTGTTTAGATGAGTTGGATGAGTTAAGTATTGAGAATATTAGAGTTTTAGTAGTTTCTTTTTTTTTTCGGGTTTCTATGTCTTCGTTAACGAGTGAGTTTAAATGGCGGTATTAATTCGTGCGTTATATATGATATTATTATTTTGGTATTAGGGGGAGGGAAAAAGGGTTTGAAGTTGCTTCTTCTTCTTTTGTTCGTCTTCTTCTTGTCTCTTGTACCCGTGTGTGCTGTCTTCATCATTCTTGATCTTCCAACTGGCATTGGTTATTTTCTACATCTTCTTCTTTCTTCTTTTGTATTATTTCGTATCTGTTCTGTTTATGCAAGTGGTATACTATATACAGTATGACGCCTCCGATGAGTAATAATATCCAGGCGCCCATAATTGTGGAGTAAGTGGCATACTGGTGAATATCGTTGGTTTGATCACTATGTATCAAACGTTCATACCTTCTTTGAATTTTTTTAAATGGTATTTCGACGTTCTCGCTGGGCTGGTAATCGACCAAGGATGGTAGCAAATAATCAATTTTTATCGGTAATTCTGGATCCATAGTGCTGACGTTCAAACGCAGGTTTGGAAGGTAGAAGAATTGAATGGTTTCCCCGATCCCCTGTTGCGATGTTAGGGTAATATGTTTATACTTGGCCTGGCACTTAGGCTTCAGTTGGAAAATTCCAACTCCTTTTAGGGCTACGTATTCCTTAGCATCCTCGCAGCTTACGAGGAGGCTGTGTTGGTCTTTCAACGAATAGAGCCACCCATTCATCGTATCGAGGTGGATCCTGGTGTCTTGGTTTTCGTTCATTATCATCACGTTGCAGTCGGACAAGTTGGTTAGTGTGGGTTTGTGAAGAAGCATGTACTCACAATCTGCTGCAGTGCTTGCTTCTATCATGAGGTGTTTCTTGGGGCATATTTGCCTATGGTGGTCTTGTTTGCAGTTCTGTAGATCGTCAATGTTAAGGAAGCTGTAGTATTGTGCGTGTTCGTTAACCGCTATATATCTCGAGCGTGGTTTTATACTGGCGGATATTTTGGCGTCATTCAATTCCTGTACTATTGGTACTGCATGCATTCGGTAGAGATAAGTGGGAAATCTTTCTAACAGAGGTATTCTCACTTTGATGACTATTTTCTTGGCTTTGTAACCTAGACTGATGTCTGCGATGTTTGTTAGTTTCTCAATTCTTGCCTTGTCGATCGGCAGGGGGAATTCGATCTCGTTGTTATGATCTTCAATCTGTCTTATGGCTTTATGAAGCTGTGTTGGCGTTATGAGTTCTGGGTGTAATAAGCTTACACGAGCATACGCGATGATTGAATATATGTTGTTCAATGTATCGTCGTATAGGTTTATCATGGCTTCGACTTCGTTTAACACCATATTCATGTCAGCTGTGTATGACCTATCTGTACCATTGACTGTTTAGGTAATAAATGTCTTTGGCAATTTCATTCAGCTTTATAAGTGCGCGTTGTATATCTTCCATTTCTATGTCCATGCGTTGTTCTAAATTACTTAGTTGGTTGTGCACTAAATGTGCATCGTCTCGGGCAATTTTCGCCAAGTCAATCTGTTTTTGCGTCAGTTCTTTGATGTTAGTATTATACCTCTCACCATCTTCTTCGCTGAGGGTGCCGAACAAATATTTGCTGACAGAGCCGATAAATCCCAAAGGTACAGCACGTTTGTGTATATTTCTTAATTCGTCGACTGGAGGTAGAGGTTCTAAGTACTTCAGCGACTCCAAAGTCTGATTAAAGTGGTCCATTAACTTGCTAAGTCTGTCGTTGAGGAAGTCTACTCTATGTAAGTTTTTAGAGCACATCTCCTCGTCTTTGCAGGTCAGTCGTACTTTTGCAAGTGCGTTGATGATGTCTGGCATGCATTCATGCAGTTTGGTGGTATCCATAAACACCACGATGTCCCAGCTAGCGCTGTAATAGCGAATGCTATCCTCTTTTTCAAAATAAATGCCCGGGCTATGGTCGAGTCTCTCGTTGAGATAGAGATTGGAAGCCCTGGTGAGGGTGGCAAGAGACAGAAGGATTATTAACTTATCCATCTGTAACATTCGAATTGATGTAAGAAATTCTGACCCGGTTAGCATGTACTACTTTGCTCTTGTTATTGATTTGTATCCTTATGTTATGGTTATCTAGTATTTCCAAGATCTTGAAGGGACCAGAATCCGCATTGTCTTTCTTTCCCGCTTGATTTCTTAAAAGGAAAATGTAGTCACCAGGTTTGAATTCTTGCTGGTTGATCTTTCTGTCATAGTATTTTTTATTTCTGAATTTAGAGGCGACAAGGTTGTCGTAGGCTATTTTTTGAAGTCCGTTCAGTCTTGCGACCAAGTCTGTCAATACCCTTGATACGTGGGTAGTAAATCATTTTCTCGCAGAGGTTGAGCAGAAGGTAGATTAGCTAGTCGTCCGAATATTATCTCGTAAGGCGTCAGTTTGGTGCTCTCTTGAACACTAGTGTTGTAATTCAAGATGGCTAAGTCCACCCAATCGGGCCAGTCGTCGTCTGTCACTGTATATTGTTTAAGAAATTCTTTTAAAACGTGGTGTGACCTTTCGAGGGAGCCATTGCTTTGGGGTTGATAGGCGGTGGTTTTAATTTGTTTAATTTTAAAACGTTTTGCCATACGAGTCATCAAGGAACTCATGAAATTGGAGCCTTGGTCAGTGAGTATAAGTTTTGGAGAACCGAAGGTGCAGATGAATTTCTTTACGAAAGCGTCTGCTACTGATATAGCTGAGATGTCTAGCAAGGGTACTGCTAAAGAAAACTTAGAGAAATTGTCTTGCATAGTCAGAATGTATTCGAATCCGTCTTTGCTTTTGTTGAGGGGTCCGACTATGTCGAGTGCGATCTTTTCAAACGGTACGCCGGGAGTGTCTGTTATTACCATGGGCTGACGGGTTTTCAACCTTACTAGCTTTTTCAATTGGCAATCTAGGCATTGTTGGATTCGACGATGAACGTCGTTTTTCAGATTTTCCCAGTGATACTTTCTTTTTATTCTGTTGTAAGTTTTGGACACTCCGCGGTGTCCGCCTATTGCTGAGTTATGTAACTCTGCGAAAATTTCGTCTCTCTGTTCAGGCGATACGTAGGTGAGATTACCTGTGCAGATTATAAGCTTTAGTTGGTGACCTTCGAGACTTTTGGCCATTAAGTTGACAATGTCGTTCCATTGTAGGCCGAAGAGGTGTTCAGTTTTCGTAACAAAGAGTTTCTCGACTTTCATCTTTTTTAGCAGTTCTTTTAGAGTAGAGAAAAGAGTTTCAAGATTGGCTTTACAGGAAGAGGGTGCGAGTGGATTCTCGTTTTTAAGGCATAGAGCAAAGTGATTTTTCTTTCGTTTAGTGTTGTGCACTAGCACGTCTCCCACTGATAAGTCAGTAAGGGTAGGTAATTTATGAAATTCGTGGAGTTTAGTGGCACCGGCATCCAATGGGTTGCCATTGGTGTCAATAAGGTAAGCAATGTTTTCTGCCACACAGTGCATGAGGTCCTTAGAGTACACGATGTCGATAGTTGACTTGGTTGCGTCCTCTTCGGATACCTGCACTGGTGGATTTGGATTTTCAATTTGACTAGGCTCTGGGGAAATATTTTCTGGTAGGATTGTGGTAGTTTTTGGTGGGGATTGATCTTCCTCCCCCGAGCTGTCATGCTCGGATTTGGATGAATTCTCGGATTCGGATGGAGGTGTGTTGAATGTGCGAGGATCAGGTTCTGGAGGTTTGATGACGGGAGATGGGTCATATTTTTCTGTCTGTTTGGTCTGTCTTTTGTCAGTGTCCCGTGGAGGGAGCGTCGGTTTGGGCTTCTGTAAGTGTTTAGGTGGTCTTCCCCTCTTTGGGGCTGGAGGTACCGGAGGTGATTCTACTTTCTCGTTTTCTACGGGTTCTTTATCTTTTGAGCGAGTGACCACACATAAGGCTTGATCATTTGACTCCTCAGGGACGTTCCGAGAGAGGCTATCCGCGTTAACATTGGACTTTCCTTTTTAATAAATAACGGTGTAATCGTAAACCGAGAGTTTAAATCGCCATTTTTGTACCCGCGTGTTCAAGTCCGCGGTTTTAAACCAAACTAGGGGTTGGTGATCTGTATAAATTGTTATTTTGCGATTATAGATGTAGGAGTGAAATTGTTCTGTACTATGGATAATGGCAAGTGCTTCCTTCTCGTAAACTTCGTAGTTCAGTTCAGGGCCTCGGAGGGCACGTGAGGTGTATGCAATTGGTCTGTCTTTTCCTGCTTCGCCTTGAGAGAGAACTCCTCCCACTGCGTAGCCGGAAGCGTCGGTCGTTATATTATACGGTTCTTTCAAGTTGGGAAATGCAAGTACGGGAGCTGTCGTTAGTAATATTTTTAATCTGTCGAAGGATTTTTGTGCCTTATCATTCCATTCGAAGGGCACATCTTTTTGTAGTAATTTAAACAGAGGTTTAGCAATAGCAGCGAATTTATCTATAAATCGTCTATAATATCCCGCGAGTCCTATGAATTGTCTAATATTTTTAACTGATTTTGAACGCGGAAATTTAGTTACAGCTTGTACCTTTTTTGGATCTACTTTTAATCCTTCCTCACTTAGGATATGGCCTAAGTAGGTCACATTCCTTCGGAGGATTTCGCATTTACCTGGTTGTAATTTTAAGTTAGCTTCTCGTAATCGCGCGGCGAGTTGATTGAATTTATCGTTGTGCTCTTCGATGGAATTGGCGTATATGACTATGTCGTCAAGATAAACAAATAGTATATTCCCTTGTAAACCCTTTAAAACTGTGTCCATTAACCGTTGAAATGTCGCGGGCGCGTTTTTTAGTCCAAAGGGCATCCGGATAAACTGATAATGTCCAAAGGGTGTGCTGAAGGCACATTTATGCGCGTCGCGAGGATCGAGTCTAATTTGCCAGAATCCCCACGCTAAGTCTAGTACAGAGTAGTATTTCGCGCTTCCGACCTGGTCGAATATTTCTGTGATGTTAGGCAGAGGGTAGGCGTCGCTAATCGTTTTATCGTTAAGGGCGCGAAAGTCCAACACTATTCTCCACCGCTTGTTCCCTTCAGAGTCAGGTTTCTTCTCTACTATCCAGAGGGGATTATTATAAGGGGACTCTGATCTTTCTATTACGTCACTGTCCAACATTTCCTGCACTTGTTTGTTTACTTCGTCTTTAAGGGCATGTGGGTACTTGTACTGTTTAACGTTAATTAGATCGTCGTCTGTTGTAGTGATTCTATGTTGTACCGTGGAAGTCCCTGGAAGGGTCTCCCCTGGCATATGAAAAATGTCTTTGTAGTCATGGATTAGTGCATGAATGTATTGTGTTTCTGTCTCATTTAAATGATCGACCTTTATAAGGTCTTGTAAATCTTCTCGTTGTATCGTAAAAATTCGGGCCTCTGGGATGTGGTCAGTTGGCTCGAGAGTTGCAAAGTCTTCGGGGTCTGAGTATAAATCGTAGTCTATTTCGGTTGGTTTGATTAATTCGTACGCGTCGTCTTCCGGTGATTCTAATTGGTTTGTAATGACCTTTAAGGGCGTCGTTATTTCGTTGGTGGTAAGAGTGAGTTCATTAAAGTTCAAAAGGGCTTTGTCTTGGTGGAGAAAGTTAGAGCCGAGTATACCATTACCTGGTACTTGAAAACTATCGTCTATTACTTGGAAGTATATATCCATGTCAAATAAGTTGAGTCGAACCCGGCCGAGAGAGGGCTTGGGACTTCGTTCGATCCCTTCGATGTTCATATAGTTCTGTTTGTCTATAGGGGCGTCCAAAGGAAGTACTTTAATGCTAATGAGGCTCATCTGCGCGCCCGTATCAAGTAGGAATAGTGTCTCTAAGTTAAACATGTCAATTTGAATAAAAGGTATGAATCGCAAACAATGAGTGATTCTAAAGTTAGATACTGTTGTTGAGCAAGTTTGAGTTAATGGATTTTCTTCAAAGTATATTTTGCAGATTTTATCGTCAATTTTTAATAATCCTTTACCGTAATCTATTATTGTTTTATGCGTTAGTAAAAATTCGGCTCCAAATATGCCGTGAAAATTGATCGGAAAGTCGTTACCCACAATAAGAAACTCTACTGGGTTATTATTAATTTTGAATTCAACGGAACCAGTGGTAGTAATTGTTAAACATATTAAACAGAGTTTATAGTTGTACACGCGATGTGAATAAGTAAGTCTCGTCCACGCCAGAGTGCGTTGCCATCAGCGCTCGGTCATCCGCCTCGCGCTCTGACTGTGACTACTCAGTTGCTACTGAGCTCCCGACACAAGCGGTCCCTCCGTGACACACCATTCTGTACACCACTTGTACTCCTTTAATAAATACATTTATATATTTCTACATCCACTCCAGCTTTACTCATTTATCAGTAATTTCTTTGGAGTCTATCCCCTTCAGAGAACATGTGAAGTTTTCGCAAGCTGAAGCGCCTGTTGGTATTGCCGATGGAGTAACTATATTGACCTCCGACCCGGAGTCTAAGAGGAAGAGGTTTGGGTAGTTATAGTGGGTTATGCGTATGTATGGTAGGCTGTTTAGAGGGACGATACTAGTTCGCTCAGGAGTCTGTCTTCGCTGGCATTGGCCGGTGAACGCGGTTTCTGTTGATTCGCATGCCCCGCCGCGCTCGTTTGGGGTTGCGAACCCAAGTTTTTTTGTTTAATTCTACATTCGCTCTCGTAGTGACCGTGGTTTTACAATGACGGCAAATGATGTGATTCTTGCATCTTTCCGTGGTATGATTGTCTTTACCGCATTTCGTACAAGTGGCTTTAACGTGATTAGTTGCCGCGGTAGCCTGTCCTTCAGTCTGTTTATTTAGTATGTCGTACGCGCGTTTGTGGTACCTTTCTTCTGAGGGCCCGTGTCTTTTGCAGTAGTTGCAAGTTAATCGGCCGGAGCGTTGATGGTTACTATTTTCTTGAGGAGGCGGCGCGGTTGACAAAGTCGCGTGTACTCGCCTCGACCGACACTCATTAGTGGCATGTCCTGCGCGATTGCAGTTACCGCAGCGCTTTTCTAATTTGCCCCGCATCTGTCGGGTCACTTCAAGTTCTTTTTCTATTCTAACTGCTTCTTTTACTAATTTGTCAAAATCGTCATTTTTTGTTAATCGCAAAGAGATATTTTCCATTAACACTTTTCTGAAAACCTCGACTTGACTCGCGGTAATATCTTTTGCAAAGTCGTCGGTGGGAGTGGTGACTCCCTTTAACTGTAAAATTTGATCCCCCAAGGAGCGTACCTTGTTCGCGAATGTTAAAACATTTTCTCCGTGCTTCTGGTATTGCTGGGCTAGTAACCCTTGAAGTGAGCTGACAGACAGGCCAGTAGAATATAAGTCTCTCAATTGTTGTTTAAGTTCCGATACTTTGTCTATAGTCGCGGATTTTAATGATTTTCGCGTCTCTGTGCCCACTTTACAAAGCACCAATTTGGCAAAACTCTTTTCTTCGGCGGGGTCTATAAGACCGAACGCGAATGTTACCAGTTCCAAGAAGTCTTCCAAACCTGAAGTAGTTTGGTCGAAAGTTGGAATGGTCGCGAGCGCGTCTTTTATTTTGACGTATGTCTCGGCCATTGTCGTAGATTTTTTTACAACGGTGTCGGAAAGAGTAGGGGGTACGGTATCGTCAATTAGCCCAAAAGGATCGATAGGAGTTCTAGGATTGCTTGGCCCACTTGGAGGGGTGAGTGTTTCCTCGAGTGTTGGGTCTGCCTTTGTAGGGTTTTTGTCACTACTCTCTCCACCTTCGGCGGCGGCTTCCTCTTTAATGTCAGGGAGGAAGGTTGAGCTTTTCGCGTCTTGGAAGTCAATAGAGGTCTCGGAGATATTTCCGAGCGTATTGTTTGGTGTATCTTCGTCGGATGAATCTAATTTTACTGTGTCCTCAATTTCAAAGAGATTTATAACTACGCCCGTACGCTTTAAATTAGTCTTGTCACCGTCGTTGTTGGTAGGAGGTAATTGATTCGTCTGATCAGTCGATCTGTTCAGTTCGACCTTGTGCTAAATGGATCGCTATTTTCCAAGAGGGTCTTTTCAAACTCGCTCAGTGAGTCATCAGCCGGTTTCTCCGGGCTCTCTTGCTGCATTGATTTTTTTATGCCTAGTCTTTATGGCTTATCATAGTCGGATAACACGGGTACATATAGAGACTTTAATTATTCCTCCGAGAACTTGGAAATTCTAGAAATATTTTTTTTAAACTTTAGTATATATGACATTTTCGTTAAATTCGCGGAGGGCCGATGAATTCCAATATAGTTTTATTCAGCACATTCGTTTGCTAAGTAGAAAGAAGACAGAGATCTGTATGGAATCTCGTAATGTTTGTTTGTTCGTTTCCTTAATTATCGTTAATTTGCTATACTCGTATAACTCCGGCTGTCTCGCCTAGGGAAAGTTACATGGCCTCCGGCCGTCAGTGAAAAATTAAAAATTTGTTTATATATTATATATATATTCGTGGCCTCCGGCCGTAAGTGAAGATTACAATTTATACGTGTATACGTGGCTCTGTGGCCTATAGTATGGCTCTGTTTGGCCCAAAAAGAGTGTTTTACGTTATGATTAACGCGCGCGCGTGTCCGGATATTAATCATTTCCCTGAGATTGGCGTTTTGTCCGCGCGTGCTTCTTTCCTGAGAAAGTCACGGCAGTCAAAAAGGAAAGATTCCTCTTTCGTGATCTCAAATACTGGCGTCCCGAATATTAAAAAATGATCGTTATCCGTTGTTCAAAGCATGAGTTAGCTTTGTACGTTTTTTGTTTGTAGGAGAGTTATACAATGAGTAAGCAATACGTAATTTGGTTATAGTTATAGAAGGAAGTTTAGTTTTGTTCAGCTTCTACGTTTACATTAGTTTTAATAATTTTCGGAATTTTGAACATTTGTATCGCTTCGATACAAATTCCACAAACATTACGATCATCCACAAGCTCTACATTGTGTGAGCATTTTTTTATCTGTGGAATTTCTTTATTTTCTTTTCTTTTTTTCGCGTTCTCTCTCTGTGCATTTCTGCGGGCTGCTTCGTGCACTGATAATTTATTTTTCTTTAGTTTCGTGGCCGCCTCTTTGCGGCGTTGACAAATAAATTTGTTCTTCTCGTGTGGCTGGAGGAGCCGAAGTCCACGAGCTCTGTCAGCTTCGATTGCTGCTAGTTTTCTTTTAATTCGCGCGTCTTGGGATAGTCGCTTCCTCTTTTTACATTGGAATTCATTTGCCCTGCACAGGTATAAATATATTTGTTATTCAAACAGTCACACATGAGTAAGTATAGGAGCATATGTTTATGTTTTCTAATGTTGTGTCTCTCTATCGGGGATTTTATTCGCGCTCAGTCTGTCGGTACATGTGTTATGTGCAAGCTACGTATAAGCCGAAGCATGGTCGCGCGCGCCGTCGGTACAACTTGGCTTTGCCCGAGAGTGTAGTAGCGGGCACAGTCGGTAAGGCTTGCCACGCCCATGAGTTTGGTAGCGGGCGCGTCGGTAACATCGGCCACGCCCACAAGCGCGCTCGCTCGCGCAGTCGGTATTATCGGCTACGCCCACTAGTACGCTTGTGCGCGTGTCTACCAGCGGATAAAGAGTAAGTCTTTGCGTATGTAGATGTATCAGGTCCGTAAAAATGGCGTCTCTTGTGGGCTTTTCGTGAAAGGGAGTTGCGTCTTCAGACATGGTTTTAGAGAGGAGAGAAAAAAAAAAGGTAGATATCCGAGTTGTATTTCTCCGGTTTTATTTATTCTAATGCCGCGACTACTTGAGATTTTTCGTGAGAGAATTTGTATTATTTTTGTTCTCGCGGACATGAGTTTAACAAGTATACGTGTTATACTTCTCCGATTTTATAAAAAGAATTTCTTGATGACGTGACTACTTTTACTCTTGGAATGTTTTTTTTTTTTTTTTGAAAGAGCCACGAAGTGAGCTGTGTTAGCTCGTATCTACTTTTGTGTATAGCTATCATGTATTGAAGTCTTGCTATCATGTATTGACTGTCATATATATCTATATACCTATTATACCTATATATAAAAATCACATGATCTACACTGTCTACACAAGACAACGCCAAGGGGCGACATCTGCGTGTGCCTATACTGGAGTCTCTGCCGCAGCGCATCACAACTGTATTCAATTAGCGTCGAGCCGCTGCCGACACAACACACTGTTCTCTCCACACTGTACCTCTTTATATACTTTTATATATTATTAATAAACTTTCTTCTCAATAATAAAACCTGCTTCAGCGTGAAATAATTACAAAGACATAAAGGAAATGAAGAGAGTGAAATTTTTAGCGTTAATTTTTAAGCTTTTGTGTGACACGTCGACTCGTAAGTGGCCGTTGCGATACAGCTATAGGCCATCGGCATCCTGTTAGCAAGATCGCCAGTTTTGTAATGTCCTGAAGGGACATCAGAGGGTGAACGGAAGGTTCATGTGGTCTTAGACGCGATTCTGGCCTTTTCTCGTGCAACGTCCACGAGGAGACGAAGTACGAGAGGTCGGCTGAGCATCGGCGACTTATGAGCGACGTGTAATTTTGCGGAGGACGTGGGGTCACTTTGTATTAGGCAAAACGGTTTCCCGTTTATTGCCCAACAGCAGCAATTGCATTAGGATAAATTATTTATTTGATATAGCTTTGCATATTTCTGGGTGGATAGAAAATTGAGAGAGTCGAATTTAAAGTAAAGACAGAAGAATTTATTATAAAACATTGGTTGAACTTACATTGTTGTATTTTCTTGTACAGCTGCGAACTGGGCGGCTGGCTTATAAATCGGCAGGGAACAGAGAGCACTGCACTAACTACACTGTAAAGCACTAGTTAAAAGTTGACTTCACTGCTTGGCTGCTGGAGCTCGAATAGGCAGAGAAGACTGAGTTTTTTGTGACCCGGTCTCGCTGCCTTTCGGTGGCTGTGATTTTATTGCTTTTTAAGAGCTGAGATTGGTTTGAATTTATCTAACTGCGGCGTAACGCCGAGATTGGTCTCTCTATCCTTCTCCAATTTACAAGCCGGCGTCCGAATGTTCTCGAACAGTGTACTTACATGATGTTATAATTATTATTATATATGTGTGGGTTTTTTATTTAGGTGTTTTATTTATTTATGTTGTAGTCTCTATTTAAGTTGTAGTATCATGGTAAATATTGCACTTAACTGATTGTCGCTAACTCGGTTGTCCTGCTGTTCTGCACATTAACATTGGCTGTTTGTTGCTTACTTCGATTGTTAATGAGTTTATTGTTTACTGGGGGAGACAAGGGGAAGTGTTTATACGAAAAAAGAGGGGTTGTAGAGGTCGAACTGTAGTGGTCTAGTGGAGACCGATTCGGAGCGGTTCATTGTTTATTAACTTATTTAGGCATTTTGCATATTGGTTATATAGAATAAAAGTATTCGCCATGTGTTTCATATTCTCGAATATTCGATGTTAAATTGTACGTTGGCAAGTTTTTCGGGAGAGAAAATAAGTAACCGTCGATTTTTATAGCGGTCGTAAAAAAAGGTGTTAGATTTCTCTGTGCACGGGCCGAGGCGCTTGGGAAGTTCCGAGCGCTACGCGTCTCGCTGCGTGTTAGGTAGGCTGCCTATGGGTAGGCTCTTTTAGAAGGTCTTGGGAGTTTGAAATGTTGGTGCCTATCTGTAGGCGACATTACAATACATACATGCATTAATCAATATTGGATTTCAAAACATGCATGATAGTGCGTAGAGTCTCGTGACGTATACGCATAGACAGCACATACGTATTCTATGTATTATCGTTTAATAAGCATAAGTAAGAAAGAGAAAGATATCTCAACGCAGTCAATCCCGCGAGCCAAGCCGACTGCTGTTGCTTATGTTGTTACGTTGCGTCGTGTGTATACGTAAACACAGTCATACGCACGTGCGAGAGTGAGAGAGAAAGAGTTCTCAGCAGCGGGCAGCAGCAGAAAGCAGTTCTATGTAGTTGGCGCGGCAGCCAATCACAGCGCCTAGTGCAAACCGACGCTGTATAGGCACTTATACTACCAAAGTTTCGTTTGCTCGGACGGACGGATGGACGGACGGACGGTCAGTTTTCACGGGTTTACCCCTCATACCAAACGCGAATATAGATGTTTCACATCAAAAAAAAACAAAAAGGTGTTCAGTCGTTACACTGAGCAAGAGTGAGCTCTTTTGCGTCCTCTGCCAGGGTGGCGGAACTAAACCCCACTCCTCCATGAGTATGAGTTGTCCACTCGCCAGAAAGCACCTGCAAGGTGAAAAATGACCCACGTCCTTCAGCTTAACCTAAACCACTGCATGGCTGCCTAAAGCCTTCTAATGCAGTCGGTGAAGAAGATGAAGATCGACGTGGCGATCCTGAGCGACCAGCATAGAGACCTCCGGTCTCCGCATACCTGGATATCTGATGCCGATAGTCAAGTGGCTATCTGGGTGCGGAGAGGAATTCCTGTGCAACGGCGTGCTTCTAGGCAAAGTCATTTTTACAACTGGGTGCAGATAGCTGGAATATAGGGATTTTGGCTTCTCAATACACCGCACTGACGGGCTGTCGCTCAACACGACTGCTCGTCTTAACGGGCGTAGTACTTGGATGACCGGTCTCTTCGTCGGTAACTGTGCACTTGGCGGATCCGAGGGAGTCATCAAAGGGTAAGACTTTGGAGTCGGCGGTGGCTTCTCAATACATCGCACCGGTGGACTGTCGCTCAACATGACGAGACGTCGCCGACGCGGCATAAGGATCACCGACCTTTTCAAAGTGCTACCGCTCGGAATGACTTCGACGGATGCCACGCAGCCCACTGGCCCTCTCTCTGAGTCTAGCTTCAAATTTCTCCGAGCTAGATTCTTATCCAACTTCCCTATCGAGCGAGTTGGCACTTTGCAAAAAGAGTCTCCTACTTAACTACTGGCAGCAACCCGTCGCTTGTGGAGAGCGACTTTGCCGGTGGTGGCCACCTAGCAGCCGAAGCGGGAAGCAGGAGAGACGAGAAGGGCGAAGAAAGAAGAGAGATTGTTTATAGAGAAACAAAGTTAATTTTTTATTAAAAGACTTTGTCCCTATCCAGCCAAAAACCTTGACAACTTGAGCGCGTCGAGTTGTAGAATCGCTGGAAGTCCGAGAGATTTGTGTAATCTCCGGTGATCCGGGAGAGAACGCGTCGCTTGGGTCTTGGTGACTCTGGGTAACCGAGAGTGCCGCACTTCTCTGGAGATCTGGAAGATGTTCCCAGCGCAAGAGCTCACGAGCGGATGCCGGCCGCGGCCCGGCGCGCCGGCTTATTAAGCGTGGCGTGGACGGCGCGCGACGCCGGCGGTGGTGGGGTGGTGGAGAAGTGGCGCCGATCACAGCGAGGCTGAGAACCGGCGCCGTTCCACAAAGCTCGGCGTGATCTGCAGTGCGCGTCTATAATACGCTACTTGTGTATATCAGACTTACAAGGAGACCACCTCAACTCCGGGTCATGGATCTGCTCCAAACTTTTGCACCTAGAAAACATGCCCAGTAGGTTTAGTTTGTTCTCATAGGCCTTCAAGAGAAGTACAACCCACATACATTACTCAAATATTATTTATATCTAAAAGTACCCTTTTTATTAGGGACTGATGATTCAATATTTATTTAATCAAATCCAAGCAAATCAAGTGCTTAAAAGCACTTGGACTTGTACTTTTCGATGTCCTGAGCACATGTAAAAAGTACGACCCTCCAGCTGTATTTGCTCACTGTTCAAATTCAGTTAAATAAACCAATCAGAACCAGAGTATGTGCAATTATGCAATTATGTCTTATAATGAAAATGAAACACGTTTTAAAAATACAACCTCTTGTGGTTGATCCTTATTTGCCTTCATCTGATACATATTTACATTTAGATGTATAAAATAGTTCCCATTGCGTGTCAGGAGAAGGTAAATGAGGATCAAGGACAAGAAGTTATCACGTGTTGATTAGTGGAGTGATTGCCGCTCAGCCGAAATGTTGCCTGAAATGAACGCCTTTGGCCACCATAGAAGTAGTCGACTCTCTGACTTTGAACAGAGCATACCTAGCAGTCACTTTCCGACTCTCACCTGAGCACACTGCCAGTCGTATACCAAAGTACATCGATACTCGTACTCGGACATGTGCCAAACGAGCTCCCGAGAGTTTTGACAAACTAACAACTTGACTCATTACTTCGCCACCTTTTTTCACATCTACGATCCGAAGTTTCTTACTCGACCGCCAAGTGGCGCAGCGCCAACAATAACACGTACCCATGAAAAGAAGAGCATTCTTCAGGATACAAATGGCTTTTCAGTCAAAGCGACTAAACTTTCAGCTTGCAAAAGCTTGGAACACTGAAGTCATTCCGACTTGTTGATCGCTCAAGCTACGAGCGAGCTTCGATCTGATCCATCGACGAAGTAATCGACCATCTATAGTTTCACCTCTTTGAAAGTCCCAGCTCTCACGAAGTAAAAATTATAATTTTATATCATGCGCCTAGCATCGATTTTTTGCAGCATGATTGCAATAACATTGTCAAAAATAATGTATTGAAGGACTATAAAGTGGGATAGCTCGGCTCATAGTACATGCGTCTTTATTGTTGTCTTATACAGCTCAGCGCGTCTGGTCTTCACGAGCGACAGAGCATCACTGAGCATGTACCTACACTAGTATTACAAATACCAGGCTTAAATACGTTTACTTAAGGGGACCTCCCTCCTCCAAATTAAAAAGAAAAAATGTTTTTTCAAAGATTCATTTATGACCTTATACTACATAAAAAAATTTTCTATAATTTTTTGCCACCCAGTGTCGTCTGCTAAAATTGCTTTAAAAGAACACGAAAAAAAACTGCGGCGAGAATGATTAAGAAAAAACCATTAATTTTATCACCCGGAAATGTTAAAACAATAATATGCCCATTTCACTGCTCAGAATGAACTAGAATGGACATAATCGACATAATATTGTTGGAGTTATAAACAATTTTCGAAAAAAAAAGTTCGATTTTCGAAAAAACGCCACCATTTCTTTATTTTTTAACCAATTATTCTCATTCTAGTTCATTCTGAGCAAAAACATGGACAGATTATTGTGTTAAAATTTCAGGGTGATAAAATTAATGGATTTTTCTTAATCGTTTCCGCCGCGGTTTTTTCGTGTTTTTTTGAAATAATTTTAGCAGGCGACACTAGGTGGCAAAAAATTATAAAAAAATTTTTTTATGTAGTGTAAGGTCAATAAAGTATGTATGAAAAGTTTCATTAAGATATGTCGTTTTATTCTATTATAAATAAATCTTTGAAAGAACATTTTTTTTTCAATTTGGAGGAGGAAGGTACCCTTAAGTACGTGCGTACTTACACACATCACAGTCGATAACTCATTTCACTGTCTACTGATCAGCGATTTCAGTCGATTATAAAACTTTCCAAGCACCGATGTAAATGTCATTCGTCTTAAACATGTATAACCCTTAACCCATAACTTAACCCATAACTTTTTTTAACCCATTAAGTACGGGACGGACACATTTTTGATACTTTTTTGAACCGTTGTTCTTTTGTTGAAAATGGGGTCTAAAGAATTTGCAAGTAAACATATTCTACGCAAAATTTAATGAATTTTTCGAATTCAGTGTCCGATATAATCAATAGGTCAAAAGTTATGGATCATTTTAACCAAAAAAACGTGATTTCGAAAAAAAATTTTTTCTTTTTTTCGAATTTTCACATGAAAATCTTTTAAATCCTGGCATCTTCGGTAGAAATAAAGCGTCAATGGGTCCTTCTCTTAAATTTATGACAATTCCAATTTGTGAAATATGGTTTTAAGTTCAAAAAATGGGGACTGGAAAACGAAAAAATTGTGACGTGCTAGGGTCTGGGCCGTAGACTGTGCTCGCCCTGCAGTCCTATTACTTATTAATGAGTCTCCGGTTAGCCTATATGGTCGTCTTACCTCAAAAGGGGGTCGAGCCTTCCATCAAGTGTGCCTCAAGCGTCGGTGATTCCGTGCTAAAAAGTGTGGAAAAGGTTCGCGAAATAACCACAAAAGGGAGTTACGTTACGCCAAAAATTACTTATTTATTGTATGAACGTCAAAGTTAATGATTACTGTATTAATTCTTAAAGATTATTAAATTACTACTCAAATGTCTCTAAATTACAAAGAATAGTTGCTTCAGTGACGTCAAATTATCATAAGGGTACTCGCGCAAGGAAGTCCAAGGGGAAACTGTCGAGTCACAATACGCTTTCGGCTCGAATCCCGATATCGTGCCGCGCACTTGCACTCGCGCGTCTCCGCGTTACGGTACGCGAAGCCTAAGACCACGTGAGTACGCTCGCGAGAGTCTAAGGGGAATCACAGGGTCACAACACGTTCCCTGTTCGAATCCCGTTTTCTTGACGCGCGCTTAACTACTATGCGGAAGTGACTTACAAGGAGAGCCTTTCAACTGCGGGGCACAGATCCTTACCAAATTTGTTTGGGGGTCTTCTTGTACATAATAATAAAGCCTCCTATAGTTACGTTATTCCAATGGGCCCTGGAAACCATTATAAAGCACCATGAAGTATATAATATAATATAATGTATAAAATACCATATATTAGCGTATAATGGTATCAGATTTACACAGTCAAGTCTAACTGACTGAGAAGTATTTACATTTTGAGTCTTTAATGTCCATAACACCTTTTCAATCAATAAATAATTTAACTCAATTGGTTTACTGAGAAAGTCTTGGAGAGCGAACCAATTGGAGCTAAAATTTATGCATTTATCCACTAATATTTATATCGAATCATGTAAAAATGTTTTCATTTATAAAACTTACTGATCATTCTTTCTTACCTATTTCTGAAACTCATCTGGAGTGAATCTGAATCCAGATGAGTGTCAGGAATAGGTGAAGAGAAGGGATTTGTGAGTTATACAAATAAAAACATTTTTATATAATTTACATCAATATTTATTGTTTGGTACGTTAATTTTAGCTCAAATTGGTGCGCTCTTCAAAACTTACACATCCAACCAATTGAGTTCAATTGTTTATTGTTTGCAAAAGTGTTTAGAATGCATAAAAGTTCATGTACAAATATTTTTGAGAGAGTTAGACTTGACCGTACAAGGCCTGATACCAATAAGTGGTATTTTTTAACATTATATTATATTTAATACTTTTTTATGCTCTATAACTCTTTCCAGGGCCCATTGGAATAAATTAACCATAGGGGGCTTTATTATTATGTACAAGAAGACCCCCAACTAAGTTTGGTAAGGATCTGTAACCCGCAAATGAAAGGCTCTCCTTGTTAGTACCGCTCGGCCTACGACGGCTTCGCGAGCTTCGTGCGAACGGATACGATGAAATGCAATATGGCCGCTTCTTGACATCGGAAAGCGCGTGACGTAATAGCGACTTGCTCGCCTCGGACGACTTTCACTACGCGATGATGAATAACACACTACTCGACTCTACTTTACTTCGCGATACACTCTCTCAATACACAACGACATACAATACGCTACACCGCATACACGACCGACCAAGGTTGAATATGATTACAAAGGACTAAACGCTTACGATGTTCTCGGCGTTTCTTTGCGACGCCATGCCTGCCAGCTTCTTGCTGGTACGCTGCGGTTATGTTCGAGTCCTGATGGAATGGATCACGCCACTTCTCACTCGCCAGGTAGCTTCGCTTGCTGGATCGTGGATCGGCGCCGCTTCTCGACAGTCAATCTAACTTTTCGTCGTTGGCACTCGCACTGCTCTTACTCTCGATGCCACCTCGGTACTCGCGACGATGTTGTTTGTGCACTACACAGGCACACACAGCACTACCGTGTACGTGGCTCTCACTGCTATCGTCGTTGAACTTAACAGGCCGACTTAACCTCTTGGTTGATCACACGCGTGATCCACTCACTGCTGCCTGCGTATATCGCTTCGGACACTCGCATACACGATACTCGTACGAGCGTAAACTCACTGCTGAGTTTCTCAATTTGCCTCGGACTATCTAACCACGTTTCACTCGCTTTTCTCTCGTTAGCCTCAAAAAATAACTGCAACGGTGCTCGCTCAGTAGTATCGTAGCACGTTATGGCGTCGCTTCACCCGTCTTCTTGTCTCGCTTCGTTGTTCTTCCCCGCCGCTGCCGCTGCTACTGCTGCTGCTGCTGCCGTAGTTGCGACTGGTCACCGCGCCGCTGGTTCGGTTAGTAACGAGCACGTGCCTACGCTGCCGTGGCGTGCAGAGGTTATGAGCGCTTAGCTCTTCCTTCACCCGGAAGGTCGGTCGGTCGGTCGGTCGGTCTCAACTCTCTCACACGCATACATGCGGCATTCATGCGAGAACGACTCGCGTTCGTCAATAGTGACATCCTCACAATTTATAAGAAAATTTCTAAGATTTTTAACTCAAAAACGATGGATTTGAGGAAAAAATTTTACTGATGAATGAGTTCTTTGATAAATTCTAAATATCTTTAAATACCTTTAAATCCTGACGATGCACCAAAAACGTTGGTTATTACGCCGTTTAGTCTCTACGAGTATACGGTCATGACGTTTGGCTTGAGTAATGCAGCTCAGTCGTTCCAAAAATACATAGACTCGGCTCTTAGAGATCTTGACTTCATTTTTGTATGTCTTGATGATATATTGATGTCGTCAACCAACATGAAGAAGCACGAGTTTCATCTCGATCTGTTGTTCAAAAGACTACAGCAGGCATCTTTGCAACTGAATTACGGTAAATGTGTAATTGGAGAGGAGAAAGTAGAATTCCTAGGCTATCTTGTTTCTTCTAAAGGTTACAAACCTTTGTCGAATAAGTTCGAGTCGATTGCAAAATTTTCGCGGCCCAAGACAAAGAGGAATTATATAGATTTTTCGGGGTCATTAATTTCTATAGAAATAGCATACCACGTGCGGCGGAGATGCAGGCTCAGTTAAATAAAATTTTGTCTGACTCTCGGAAAATTGACAAAAAACCCGTCGATTAGGACGACAGTGCCACTTTGGCATTCGAGAAACGTAAGCAGAGTCTTGTTGACATCGCATTGCTCGATTGCCCGCGGGCCGATGCTTCGATTAAGGTAGTAACGGATGCCTCTGACACAGGGTATTAGTACAAAAGTCCCGAAACAGAAGTTCCAAACTGAAAGTCCCAAATTATATGCCCCAAATTTTTAGATTTCCAAAATTAATAAATTCCAAAAAAAAAATTATCCAAAAATAAAAATATCCAAATTATAAAAAAGGTCCAATTTATTGGGAATTTGAAATTAAGAGGCAGATGTGGTGGCCAATAGCCTATAGGTACTCCATTACAGTGTCCTGGTTGGCGTGTTCATGATATTTTGAAACAATGTTTAGAATTCTTCCTTTCATTGCTTGAAAATTGCCAACCCACTTAGCTCGAACTTTTTGGTCCAGCTCAATTTGCCTTGCTCTTGTTTCCGTATCACCTTGCTCATTCTGCAGTGATCCAAGAAATGCATACAGGCTTGGATGCTTCTTTCCAATAACAAGCTGAAAACGATTGTGCCAGTCTTCTGAAGCGTTTTTCGTTCTAGCCAAGTCTTCGATGACTGCTTGATACTGGTTCCACAGATCTGGTGCATATCTCACAGGTACCTTTGCTCTTCTGCCACTAGCTGGTCTTCCACGAACATAAGTAACCTGTTGGAATCAGTGTGAGAACACAACGTCGAAAAAGAATGGAGCACAGCACTACCCTTATTTCGAAGTATTCAGCAACAGGCATAAATTCTTCAGGAACTTGTTCCATGAATTCATCAAATGCCTCAAGAACGTCTTCTGGGGGTACAAATGCAATTGCACACATCATCTTTGATGCTCGCTGTATTGAGGGATCATCCGGATTTTGATGCTGGACTTGCAAGCCTTCCATCTGCACACGACGGTACACGCTCTGGCACAGGTGAAAGAAGCACAGGCTGACGTGTCCTATTCGAGCATTCGTGGCGTTGACAATGGCAAGCTCAAAGTCTGATATGAAGCGAGTTGGCTGGCAAACTTCTAATCCCAATTTTTCTGCCTTTGACGCGATTACTTCGAGGATTTTGGAGTATGCTTGCTGTTCTTTCCCCTCCATGAGCGCATAAACGAAAGGCAAGGTAATTGTTAGTTCAACTTATTTGTGCATTTGTGTCATGGACCCTAGAAGCGCAAACAGCTGAAAAAATATAGAGCGTACCGTACTGAAAGTACCATCGGCATACCACGTACGAGACCTGTAAAGGGTATGGTGGGTGCTCTTGAACAGGAAGTCGAAGAGACTTGGAGGCCTCTCGCGTTATTTTCACGTAAATTTAATTCGGCGCAAACGCGTTGTTACATCCAAAGATTTCACGTTTGAATAAAGAAATCTCAATCTAAAATCTTCCGCTGCGTAATTAGAAATCAATCATACCGACCTCGTTCATTACCATAGATCCTCATTACCATAGATCCATAATAGATGCCGACTTGTAATACATCGATCCGATTTTGTTGACATGAATATCTTTAGTTATTATTTTAATCCTATTATTTATATTCCATTTATCTAAAACTCGCAGTTTAAAATAAATAAATTAGCACTTTTCAAGTAAATAATTAATTGCAATTAAAGTTGAAAATAATATTTTTGTAGATATAAACAATAACCCAACTAGATAAATATTTAAACTAAATTTCTTTTGCAATTGAAAACCCACAAATAAAATACTCTCTAATATTTGTAAGATAGTCATGAGATGATTATAACTTCAAATAATTAATTATACGGGTAATTACATCGCCACGTGCATGACTATGCAAGTATGTAAATTCAACTTTAATCATTCATAAAATTCATATAATTCAATATTCACGAAACGAGACTTCTACATAGATACTGAATAACAAATTCTCTATCCGATAAACCAACACAATAATTATCAATCTTATTTAATTAATTAATACAATATAAACTTTTATTTATCATTTACAAATTAAATATTTATATGGCTTGTGAGGTATCTATGTAATCGTCTCGCCGCGTATAACAATATTATCATTGTAAAATATTTTTCAACCAAACTTGTAATTAGTTATAAGCTCTTGAAATAATGAAATAAACCGTTAGAGTGACAATAGTTATGACGACAGTGTCTAGCGGCCGCTTTCAGATTTTTATGGCTCTCCGACAAATCACAGCTAACCGCGTAAACGAGCGCCGAGATTTTGGAAAGAACCTTTGGGTATATAAACGCCTGTTTAAGCCTAAAAAATCACTTACCCTTACAAGTCACCTTGCAACTTGCAACTAGCAAGACACTCACACTGTAACTAACAGTAACTAAGGCCGCTCTAATTAAGAGTATAGAAAAAGTAAGTCAACTTTATTTAACTATTTCCTATCCCAACTTCAAGCCCTATATAATTGACTAGGGGGGCTCCGCCCCCTGCTCGCTCCGCTCGCCAACCCCCCATGGTTAAAAAAGACGAAAAATATATTATTATATAGTTTTGAATATATAGTTATTTAAAAAATTTTTTTTTGTTATTATATTTAGGTGTTTATATCGTTTCCACACCACCTATGAAATGAGCTCATTTATGGTACATTTTACGCTAATATTTTTCGCCATAAAATGATAGTGGTTAATTGTACATAGTGAAATCTATTCAAGAGGTAGATATATCGGCGCGTTTTTTTTTAAGTGGTTCCCCATAAATTCTTTAAGTAGTAATATTTATTATGAATAATCTAGTTAAATAATGTATTTTACTAAGTTTTTGTAAAATATATTACTGTAAATTACTAAATTAAATATAATATATATAATATATTCCACAAACTATAATAGAAGAAAGTATAAAATGTTCGCATTTGTGGTCATTGTTTCATATAGAAAAATTAACAACTAATATGAGAGCAAGAGAAAAAAAATTCATTTCCTTACTACTCAACATAGGTGAAGGAAAAATTGAAACAGTTGAAATACCATCAACTTGGGTGACTGGAGACGTGTGTACAAAAATATATGGTAAAATAGATTTTGAACAAAAATTAAATAAAGTTATTTTGGCGTCTCATAATGAG
>CACVKI010145562.1:6455-16776 GCA_902732785.1 Trichogramma evanescens | reverse complement strand
TTAGCTCCCTTTGGTTTGCTCATTTAAATTCTGACCTCAAACCAATTGAGCTAGAGTTTTTATTTATTGTTAAGGTATAAAAACATGGAAAAGTTCAAGTACAAATACGTTTGAGGCACTTGAACTTGACTGTGTAAGCCTAACATGATTGATACACTATTATATGGTGTTATTTAACATTATATTATATNAAATACTTCATGGTGCTTTATAATGGTTTCCAGGGCCTATTGGAATAAAGTAACCATAGGGGGCTTCATTATTACATACAAGAAGACCCCTAAACAAGTTTGGCCAGGATCTGTGACCCGAAGATGAAAGGCTCTCCTTGTAAATCTATTCTTTAATTATACACATATGATAAATAGTTATTTCAGAATATTCATCACAATTTTTAGCTCAAAATAAAGAAAAATAAGCTAGCTACAGCAAATTTTCTCTCGTAACTAAAAAAAAAAATGGATTACGCTGGCCACTGAAACTTACAATAGATTCGACCGATCATCTTCAAATTTTACCCACTATATGCATAAGTACATAAAATATAAAGAAATTACGTCAAAATATATCATTAAAAAAGAATTTTGAGTTTTTGATATTAGTAACGGCACCTTCAATAAAGTTATTTAGATCGGTCGTTTTTCGATTTGCTTATTATCAGCATTTGTTTCGCCCTTCCAGCATAAGGGTTCGTAATCATCAAGGGTAAACAATCCAGTAGAAATACTAGGGAATGAAATGGGAGTAGAAGTCTTGCTGCACTGAGTTGTTTCCAACATCATAGGGGCTGCTTAAAGATCGTAAAATACAATTATTAAAATTAATTATTAAAATATCTTGTAATTCAAAGGTTCCCTAATTGATATAAAAATAAAATGGAAGCTGCGACGGCCCGTAGGTGGACGAGTTGCCAAAGCAATCGCTATGGCTTTCTTCGTGGCACGGAGATTCGCAGAAACTGGGCCCTTGAAGACGAGAAAAAAAGAAATTGAACCAAAACTACGATTGGCTCCTACTATCGTGCTTGCTGCACTGATCGAAAGTTCAACGGACGGTACACCTTAAATTTTTATAACGAATGCAGCTGCCAAGGAAAAATAAATCACGATTTTTAGGGCGAGATTCGTCGCTATTTGCTAAGCGCCTGCGGTAATGCTGTTGTAATCCACGCGATCATTATTGGCTTCTTTTTGTCAAGCAAATAGTAACAAGGATTTTTGCGCTGCAAATCTAGCATATAATCATGGACAAGAGAGGTATTTGTGTTGCTTTTAGTTATAACAAGGTTCACCTAATATATGCAAGTATATATTTTTATAAAAGGCAGTGTGCGAGCAGAGAACAATTTTTTTAATTGTCTAAATGCATGTTGAACGTCATAAAATAAGATGAGAAGAAATTGAGTCATGCGTGCTATTCTTTTATTTATAAGAGTAAAATTTACACGCGCGCACGTACGCATATGTACACTAACGCATTCATTGGATTGCAGAAAGAACAATATATGCATAAAATAACATGGCACATTGGCCGTTCTATAAGAGTATGCGCGTTCACATAGTAAGTAAGTACAAGCCATCTTAGTTCGTGAGTTCCGTGCATTATTGGCATGACAAGCGCATCACGGCAATTATTATTATCCATTCAATTTTTCGATATTGCTCACATTCATACTATTGTTTTCTACGCATCTTGCGAAATAAAATGCTGACGCTTCGAGGCGCTTCTTTCAAGCGAAACTACTTATCAGATACGTCAGCCAAGCTTCGATGACTGTTTTTAAAGAATAAATTAACAGTCTCTGTGTGCAAAAAATTATCATTACGAAATATGTAACTGTTTGCTGCAGCTTGTCTATCATGCATGCGATCAATGTTGGGATTTTGTGCCTCGAAATATCTTCTCAATTCTCGTCTAGATACAAAATTGACGATAAAATCGAATGCACAAACTAATCATTATCGATTGATCATTAACACATGATGCTATATCAAAAACTCGATTAGATTTCGCAATGAATATGAACGGGATTAACAATGGTACAATTTTTGATGAGGAAATAATGCAGACGATACTTGCATTATGCAGGGGCAAACGATACAGACTATCAGTAAAAAATGGAGCCGTAAAATAACAAGTGGTTTGCGGAGAAGTTATAACAACTAATGGGTTTACTAAAGACGATCCCAAAAATTTTCAAGCGATTGATATATAAATTTAATAATTTGAAGTTCCCCGCGAAGAAATTTGATTTATGTACGTGCTACTTTTCGTAGGAAGCATCGAATCAGATTTTCTGTAACAAGGTAAGTGATAAGGGCAAGGCATGCACGGATAATAAGCATTGATCAATATATTATGTACATGTATAGATTTGGTCTGGGTAGATAATTGATAGCGGGTCTTGAATATCAATAACCGTTTACAGGTGGAACGAAGCTTGGATACATTTTTTGCTCTGGCCAAGTATGTATATTATGCGTAGAGTAGCAGTAATAATGAGTAAATGATACTGTTGCGTTTCACGAGCCTCATCGATAGTCATGGCTTACTCAGGCTGACCTGTCATAGTCTCGACTGTTGCTTGTGTGAAAGTTATCCGACATTATAAAAGGTAGGTATGTATAGCATGTATCATAACGGGAGCTTGAGGTTTTGAGCTTGTGCGTGTGCAATCAGACCCAACTTGTACAATTCCTTACTCGTTCTCTATTACTAGTCTATAGAGCGTGCGATTCTTTGCATGTTGGATGTTGTTGTCACCGTCACAGCTTCAGCTGCTCGTGTTTATAATGTAATAGCCTAGACGTTAATCTTTTTTGATTTTTTTTCACGACTGCCAAATGAAAATCACTTTCCAAAACCTTAAAATGCATGCACAAATTCTAATCGAACCATTTGAACCAATTTTTCCCGTCCCGCAACTTACCTCGGGTTTTTAATGAGCATGTAAAAATCAAGAAAATATGTAAAAGATCATAAAACGTGTTAAAATATGAAGTTTTTTTCAAAAACATGAATGCTGATGTATTTTACCCAATAAATCCAATGAAATCATTAGTTTTGACATGTGACGTAAAATAAAAAAGTTATATGAAAAAAAACTGATAACTAACTCAAAAAATTGAATATAAAGCGCATTAATCAACTTTTGAAATAGCCGTAAAATAAATTTTTCTTTTCCATACATCCATTCTTATATAATTTGATCCACTGAATCAAAAGGAATCATTAGTGTTTGCGAAAAAAGTATTACAGAAAATTCTTAAAATCCCTTAAATTTACTCAAGTGAAAAATTTATATTAGCTAATTATATTTTACTATAATTGAATAGTATACAAGAAATAGTAGACAAGTTCCCGATTTATACATAAATTATTGGCTTAAATCATCAATAAAGAAATTAGATTTATTCATTGTCCTGAAGACGATCACTGCATAAAGTTTTACAGTAGTTAAGGAATGCTCAATAAAAAAGTATGTGCATCAGTCATACAGAAACTTGCAGTCCACATTCTCTAACAATGGTTGCTTTCACGCGCGTGATCATCATCATTCGCACACCAAAAATAACGAGCTTTCATGTCCATCGTGTACACGCATTGTGTAATATTATAAATGTTCAACAGTAAAATCACCAATACAGATTTTCTCCATAAATAAGAGATTACTAATTATAATTTCAATTTATTCTCTTACTCTGGAAAATCGTTATTTATAGTAACAAGAAAATTGTGTAAACTATAAAAGTTCGGTGGACAAATTTTTTTTCCGGTAATTTTCTTTACTCGCCACTTACATGGAATTTCATCAATCGAAAGAACTTGCACGGCATAATAGCAACTATTTCGTCCAATCAAGTAAAAGTAAATCATAAAAGTGAAATCGACGAGAGAATATGATAAACGTTGACTATTATAAGCCAATTCGTTGATTTCTTGTTGATTTTTGATATTTTCAATTCTGTATGCGCTCTTATCTAAATAGTAAATCATACATTAGTTAAAAACTCGTATAATAGTTGTTTTCACTTCCATATCGAGGTATCACATGCTATCTGTACACACAAATATCTACCCAAGCGAAGCATTTTTTGTCGATTCAAATAAAAACGAATGCAACGTCTACATGACGTATATGTAGTTTATAATTGATAGTAAATTAATTTTGCTCCTGCTTGTAAAACATTTAGAAAGTTTATATTGAAAAAAAATTTCGCTCAAGCAGTTTCTTCTAAATTAATGAAATCTATACTTTTTAAATATATATACGAAATGATAATTCGATCGAAATTCAAGAAATCTGGAAATGTTGAAGTTTTCAAAGCAAAATAGTAGAGTGCTAGAATCTCATTTCTAAATTCACATATGAAGTTTTGCGTAGCGCGAACTATTAGACTTAGAGAGGATTTTACTAGTTCAAATAAAAAAAAAACATTTGAAAAGGTTAACTTTAATAAAATTGAAAAAATACTTTGCTTTACGAGATAAAGTGTCATCTGCTGCAAATGTATTAAAAAACACATGAAAATGACAACGTGCCCGATAACTGAGAAAGAAAAAATTGCCCTCGAATAATTTTAAAAGAAAGAAAAAGAAAATACAGTGTTTTAATAGGAATCATGTCACTCTTGTAATGAACTGGAATGGAAAAAAAACGAAACACTGGCGTTTTTTCGAAACTCGAAACTCTTTTTCCGACAATTGTTGATAACTTCCAAAATATTTCGTCGAATTTTTCAATTCTAGTTCATTCCAAGCAGTAATATGTACTGATTACAGAATTGAAATTTCAGGGCGATCTAATCAATATTTTGAAAATTTGAAAAACGTTGTTTTGAGAAAACAATTGTTAGGGGTGTGCAAGTACTCGATTTTTCGAGTTTTTTGAGCTCGACAAGTCAAGTCGGAAAAATTCGAGTACTCGAGTGTTTTCGAGTACTCGCCATATTTTCGAGTTTTAGCTGAATAAATGATACTTTAACAAAACTATGGATGTCCCCGTTGAATGTATATGCTCTTAAGTGTTATTTATTCACAGCGCTCGTATTTTTATACATATTATGTTGTATGTACAATGTATATATATAGTGTAAAAATATCAGCACTGGGAGTAAATAACACTTGGAAAAAAATTGCGTAATTCATCTGCTTCGCGAATTTTTTACATAATATATTGTATTTTGGAAAAATTTTTGTGTGCATTTTTAGGTAGAAATTATAGAAGAAGTAATAGGCAAATGTCCTCTACATGCATTGCGTTGGAATATACGAGTACAGCAATTAAATTTCGAAGACAAAAAAATCTGAAACTACGTTTAAAATAATAAGTATTCTTGCAGGCGTGACTGCGTAATGATTTCGACTGATAAATGTACTATAGCACGTATTTATATAAAATATTGATTTATAAAAAGGAGTTTCAACACGTATAGAATTAAATATCGATTAAGAGACCATCTGTATGCATTCTATTTCTATTTTATTCACATCGAAACTTTCAGTCAATGATAAGTGTAAATAAAAGAAGAAGACTGACGAAGATCACGAGATAAGTGTGAGCGAGATTGCTGTGCTTGCTTGAGAAACTTCTTTGCTAGCGAATGAAAGTTTACGTGTCACGCACAATTAAGATGACGGATAAATTTCTAAAAACCTGAGCGCACGATGTATATGGTTAAACTTAAAAAACATTGTTATAAGCAGCTTTATCGGTCATGAGACAATAGGTGAAATAACGAAAGAAATAGATTTGGATAGTTAGAATCCTGGACAATGTGAGATGGAAAATGTACACAATGCACATAGAATCTTCGTGTCAATGATGGTAGAGAGACTCGCAGTTGTTCACTCTCGACAAGTGCCCGCTGTAGATAGAGCGTGTAGGGACAAGTCAAAAATTAATATCATCTAACACGCATCGGGTCTACTCTCGGACGCTTTATACAACGTTCCGCACGCTGCATTACTACGTATACCTGTGCGATTATAACGAAAACGCGAGGACACGCTGGAATCGATTCAACCTCAAATTGTCACGATAGAAAATGTCTGAATGTTTGCCGAAAAGTATTAGACGCGAGAATCGCACCAACTTGGCCAAAGTTATATTATAATTAGGAGCTGGGGCACGATACCGAGTCAATCATCGCCAAAGTGATCACGAGAAATCAATCATCGCATCACAACTGCGCTATTTAAATAACTTGCTTCGATATAATCTCCGCGCGCGCGAGTGTCCGCACGCGGCTTTACTAGGCTGAATACGGATAAATAGAGGTATTATACGAACGTATGAGTTCGCGAAGGTTATTTTATGGTCATTCTGCGAAGGTAATTTTGAAGGTTCGTTGGCTCCTCGCGTGAGATAGAAAGGATCGTGTCAGTCGAAAATGTTTATCGTCCACAACAGGTACGACACACGCGTTGCATACTTTGAAAAGTACACTCGAGTTATTACGAGAAACACAGCCATAAATTAGGAAATATGCGCAAACGAACGGCTGCTGGCCGCGGCAAAGAGAGAGATTGCCAACGATACGCGCAACGATACAAGCCAGCGCCAGATGTAAATAACGTTCCGAGTGTTAAGCTCAGCCGCTGCAATCAGCGACTGAGTAAGTAGGTATAATACGAGCCCCCACTGCCGCAGCAGTAGCGACTTTTTACGTAATTCTCAAGATTAAGCATTATTGCGAGAACTTCCACTTGGAATGTACTTACACTTGCAAACGATATTCTAATTACTAACCAATATAGTGAGTATAAGCAAAGCGATAAGCTCCGTTTTTGCGTTTCAACTGCAATTTGAAAAAATTTTCTTTCTCGTATCGCGTGTATGTAAAGTTCAATCAACAGTTGACACACCTCCAGGCACATTGTTCTGCGGAAATAATACGTGTTTCTAATTGTCGCCGAAAAATTTTTTATTTTTAAGTATAGAAAATAAGAGTCAGTATGAAATGTGCATAATTAGCTTTTGAGTTGCGCTAATAAATAGGTGGATCCTCGTCGATGCGACGGATCATCTTTTTCACGGTCACCTTGACGCTCGGATCATAGTACGGTCTCACGAATTCGTTTTCGTTGTAATCCTGTCGCGTGTCCATGTCAATGGTCGTAGCGACGATCTCGAAAATGCCCGTCGTCGAGAAACCACCGCCGCTCATGCTGGTGCTCATGTCATTGGTAGTGGTACCGCTGCTCTCTGCGTTTCTGTGCATGACGTTCAAAAAAGTAAACTTTGCTGATCGATTGTACTATGAGTGAGCTAGATTCAGTGAATTTGTCTTGGATAGTGTATACTTTCACGCAAGATGACTATAGAGATAATTTTTACTTTTACTGTTCTTTTACTCTTTTAATACTGATTTAGTTTTTATTTCATGATATATTCTGAATAACGATTTATACATTAATTTATTATTTTAAACATGTAGTTTCATAAACAATTCTCCAGTTTTCTTTACGTATACCATACGTATATCCAGTATTCATTACGTATTATAGTACTATTACAGTCCTTTTTTAAGGAATCGAAATCAGAAATTTTGGAGATCCAATAACTTTTTTTCAGCTTGACCGTGTAATACATAAGATTACGTGCCTAGAGAGCGAAAAACTGGAAAGCCTCGGAGCATTGACTCAGGAAAGTGCCACATTTACTATCTGCGCGCCGGCACACTGACCTCTGTCAACTTATCATACGTATTTTTAATATCAGAGAATTGTGTGATTCGACAAGATGTTTAGGTTATAAACATTTTTTCATAAAGAGCGCTGAAGTCGATATGAAGCTTTAAAAAATATGGGAAATTTTTTTTCTGATTATTTTCATTAAAATACATAACCTCAAATTTATTTTAGATTTTTTCAAAGAGGACGCTCAAGTTCAGAGCTAAAAAACATATCTTTAACAAAAATAAATTGTAGCCGAAACTTCGAATTTAAAAATTGAGCAGTCGATAGAGTATAATGCGTTTATGAGAGCAGGAATGGGTAGCACATACACGCATTTAAGACCCATTGTGCATTCTAATATACTTTTTTTCATACCTATTTTTGCAGCATTTGTTTCGCAATTATTACACTTCAATTCAATGTTTCAGTCGGTAATAAAATGTATTGCATCTTTACACGCAACCAAAGTAATTACACCTAATGATTTATATATTATACATTACGAAATTCATAAATAGAAAATTGCAACTCAAGTTGAATAAAGCATGCGAACAAGAGTAAAAAAGATCCTATGTTCATGTTGTGTATTGTACACGCGATTAAGGTTCGAGAAATCCGGATGGATCGTACTGGATGGACTGGATGATCGAACTCATAAGTTGCACTCAATGAATAATTTTATGATGGATATTATGAACGAGTGTGCTCAAGTGTTCCCGTAGGGCATTTCAGGGGTCTGATAACCTTGTCCGAGATCCTGTCTATAATCATTAATGTGCCAATAAAGTGTACGCCACCTGGGGGCATGCAGTACCTCCAATGGTTCGCTCTGAATTTCATGACAGATGAAATCACGTTGAAAAAGATATGAACTGCCAGAAAACGTAAAAGAAGAAAAATCGAATGAAATGAGGGCAATTAATGATTTGATTTTTTTATTTCTCTCTAGAAAATCAAACAATAACCAGAAACACTGTTTAAGGGGACATTGCAATTGAAAATGAAAAATAATCGATACATTTTTTTACGTTAAAACTTTCTTTAACGTCATAAAAATACTCTGTTAAAATTTTAAAACAAAATTCATAAAGGAAAAAAAGTTATATCCGATTACGCGAGGCGACTAACGTACAACAAACGTTTTTCTCGAAACTACTTTTTTCAGCTCTTGCCAACGATTGAGAAAAAACTACAAGTCAAATCCTTATGTTTCATATTTCTTTTTAATCGTTACAACTTTCTCTGGAACACAAATCTCTAAAAAATTGAAAAAAATCATCCCTAATTTTTTTATGAGGGTGAATTCACCTAAAAAAAAAGCAGTTTTTTCAGAAAAACTCATACCAAAATCGTTAAAATTAAAAATATCAATTTTTTAGAGGTTTATGTTCTAGAGAAAGTTGTAACGATTAAAATGACATATGAAACATGGGGATTGGACAGTATTGGAGTTTTCTCTCAACTGTTGGCAAGAGCTGAAACGTGGATTTCAGCAAATTCCGTCTGCAACCAACAAAATGAGTCTTAAGTCCCATAAAATTTTTTTTTGTAGTTTCATATGTAAGGAACAATACCCAAAAGGTCCGGAATGAATGAAATTTATAGTTTTCAAAAAAATATATAAATTTAAAAAGTGGTTTTTTTACTATTTGCAATGGGAATGTCCCCTTAATCAAGTAAGTATCAATTTTCAAACAGCGCAGTCACGTACTTGATACGATGCTTGTTTGCTGCCTTCAATACTATTGCATTCACTTTTCACAGTGATTTTTTCAATAGTTAAACTATCCAATTATTTCGTGCTTGCTAACTTATTTGCAATAAATTGCTTGATAATCATTACTAAGCTGATGTTTTCTATATCGGTATCGATGAACATCTATAAACTAGTTGCAATACTCGCTACACTAAATGCATCAAAATGTGTTGCCTACATTAACACGAGAAACATTAACACAAGGCTGTTACCCATTACCTTTATTTTGTGCTATACATTATAACAGCATAATAAACTTGTGAGGCGGGAGCTGAAGACTTTTTGTTTCAGTTTAACTACATCGGACAGAAATTTTTGTTAATGGATCAGGCAATAACTCGAAATCTTTGTAGTTATTTTCATGATAAAACCGATGTTATGTGTAAAATAATTTTTCGAAAAAAATACAGGTGAAAAATGTGATACAATAAAGGAAAAAATTGATATTTTTATTTTACATGGAGGATAATCAATGACTCTGCAGTCACAAATAGACGGGTCTGCTTATTGCACTGGGTAAAAATAATTATGTTTTTTTTAAACGACGTTTCGTTGTTTTCTAGACACATGAGTAGATTTTTAACAAAATATTTTCAAAAATTAATTACATTAGTATCGCCTTGACACAGCCTTAAAAACATTTATGGTTTGAAGGAAGGGTTCATTGCGTCGAAAAATAGAATTTCGATGCACAATGGCGACAAATACGCTCGAGTGCGATAATCTGAGTTAATGTTACAAGATGTCGAAAAAATTTTTCCTGCTTCGCTTTAAACAAAAGGTGATTTAGCAAACAATACGACGCGACTACTCGTAAGTCGAAATTTAATATATTATTCACTTCACTCGGCTTGTCTGGGCACACGCAAGTGAGCGAGAGAGAGA
>CACVKI010145561.1:22717-41356 GCA_902732785.1 Trichogramma evanescens | reverse complement strand
AGGATTTTCACTTTTCAATGTACTCTTCAAAAGTACATAATTTGAGAAAAAAAAATTTTTTGACCATCACCCTAACTATGGCTTAGCCCATATATATGTATATCGGAGTATCGGAGTCGAGAGATTAAGGCGCGCGATTACCCACTGCGATGCGACGGGACTATATAATGTGCATCTTATATGCACGCTTATATATACGTGCGGGCATAGTAGCTGCTGGATAGGCTAATGCATCCTCGAGATCTCGAGTCGCAAGTACGATGGTATATCCACATTTTATACACTTGAGATTCGTATTTTAGCGTTCGTCGCGAATGATATTCTCTGTGCACGGACACCTGCGCGGTGCGCGCGTGGCTATACGTATAATATAACGTCGAGTCCGCGGCGTATAACGTGTCTTTTTAGGCGTCAAATACCAAACGTCGCGAGCCGATGTATGCGAAATTCGACGCCTGCATCGGCGGCGCACCGCAACAGCTTGATGGGCGCATTTCGAGCGATTTTCAAGTGCGGACGTCGGCAATTATAATGAAAAGACGGACGGACGCAGGAAAAGAAAAGCGATTTATATTTGAAATACAATGAAATGCAGCTCGGCAGCCCCCGATCGGCTTTTGAATTCGAGGAAGTCTATTTTCAATTGCCACGCGATCGCTCGCGATATATCTATATAGGTGCGCGCGCGGAACACGCACATTTGTGTCCATAGGCAAGCAAGCCGATATATTCATTTATATTACTATGATACACACAATGAAGTATGAGCGCATCGCGGCGAGGTCCGTATATAAGCGCGCGAGGAGCGCATTAATCCCCGCATCTGCCGCCGCCGCCGCCGCCGCCGCTGAATCATAAAAGTCCGCGGCGCGAGTACTTGTTGTGCGTGCGTATGCCTTGTGTTATACATACTGGCTCGCGTGTCGAGTGCGAAGCGCGCGTAGAGCGGCGTGCATGCGTGTATTACGTCAGTCGGTTATAAGAGGCGTGCATGACGCTATACGTACTCTGGCATACATATTGGACGAACACGATGCGGCTCGCGCTATGTGTTCGCATGTCGCGAGAGAGAGAGAGAGAAAAAAAAGGAGAGAAAAATAGCTACCCTACATATATAATAATGCGGATCGGCACTTACCAAGCCAACGTGACTAATTGATCTGTATATACCGTAATAATCGTTGCGCGCGCGCCTCCTCGCCCAAGGTCGTCGTCGTCGTCGTTCGCGTCGGCGACAATCAACGCGACTACGATCGTAAACTTCATTTGCATCTCTCTCTCTGTCGCGAGAGAGATCCATTGTATATTGTTATATGGACGCGATGCTGCGCTTAACACTCGGCAATTGTCATTTGGAACGAATACATATACATCTATAGCCGCGCACGTCGATAATTCCTCGTATAAATAAATGCACTATACGCGACTCGAGTATAAGAGCAGCAAAAAGCCATCGAGCGAGAAGCGCGGCGCAGCATGATTTATTCGCGGAAATGAGAAAATCCGATTCGAGAGAGAGAGAGAAGAGGAAGGGGCAGCAGCATCTCCCGACTCCGCATATATAGCACGTGTGTGTATATGCGCGGCTCTGACGAGCTGCATTCATCGCGCTGAGCCAGACTAAATAAAAACGGCGAGAATGTATATAAAAGCACGGTATACAGCGCGTGCCCTATGCGCTCGATCCGCGCATATAGAGAGACGTCGTCGTCTCTCGCGGCTCCGCACGTGCTATTAATTATATATGCAGTGCTGCATATGTGTGTGTCTGCAGAGAGAGAGAGCAACAACATCGTCGCACAGACGACTTGCGCGAGACTCGTGTGTGAGCTATATACTATACTGGCACTTGATGAATTTATACGTATATACAGCTTTTATATATATAACGTTACACGCGTATCTATCTGCTCGTTGCGAATTTATACAAGTGAAATAAAAATAAAAGGCATGCGCGCGCAGGGATTCCCACTCTCAGGCAGAGAGTTATGCGCCAAAGGACAAAAACATAAACACTTCTCCGGCGGCGGCGGCGGCCGCGCGATATCACAAAAATTTATATGTATATATGCAACTCGATCGCGCGCCGTAAATGTGTACATTATATATTAAGCGCAGCAGTATTAAGTTGGCCCGCGCGCGCTGGATGGGCGACGAAAGCCGATCGGCCGTGGCGTCACAGCAGCAGCAGATTTAATGCGAATGAAAACCGACTACAAACGAATTCCCCGATAAGCGTCCCCCGAGCGCGCGAGAGAGAAGCTCTCGACAACAGTGAGAGGAGAAAGAGAGAAAAGTCATCACGCGAGAGAGAGAGAGAGAGAGAGCTTCGGGGCAGTGTATACTGTAGTATAGCGTTGTGTGCGTATACAATGCTCTGAGACATTTCGAGAATAATAATAAAGTATAGCTCCGGCGCAGTTTATATGCTGTGTACTATATCGCCGCGTACACAGTTCGGATTACGCGATGGCCGCCTTTTTTTCCACGCTCTTATTTTATCTCAGCTCTTATGCTCTCGTACCAACACACACATGCACACATATGACTTTATATGCCTCTTTTGCTGCTGCTCTCTCCGATTACTCGCCAGCAGCTCCGACCAAGTGGAGTCGCATAGTAGTAATAGTAGTAGTAGTAGTCGAGCTTTATTTCGATTGCAGCGGCGGCGCGCGCGAATCACTTGCCTGCCGGAAGCTCTATATACTTTCTCTCTCTCTCGGCACGTAGCTAATCAGTCTTGCGAGCGATTCTTTCTCTCTCTCTTCTACTGCACACAGCTCGTGTGTGTTTGTGTGTGTTTGTGTGTGTGTATACGCCCGGCTCATTTGTTTCGCTTCTTGCATATATACATATAGTCTATATATTATTGCATACTCGAGAGAGAGAAAGAGAAGCGCTTCGGGACATTTACACGCACTCGCGACTTACGCGCGGCAGCAGCAACAGCAGCTTTTCTTATATACTATGCTGCTTGGCAGCTGGCCTACATATGCAGCAGCAGGCTCGTTCGGCTCTCTCGTATGTGCGCGCATTGCATTTACAGGCACATATACAAAGAGTAATAAACTTGTGCGAGACTCGTGCGCTCTTTTATCGATCTATACAAAGAGAGACGACGACGACGACGCACTTATAATCTCTGCAAATGTGCTGCTGCTGCACGCGACACAATAAATGACTTATATATATGTGAATGAACGAACGATAAGCTCTATATTTTCCTATACGCATATGCACAGCAGCGCTACTTGGAAAAAGGGACGTATATAGAGGATAGACGACGACGATGGAGGGCAAAGGCGCGGCGGCCTGGATGCTGCTGCTGGCCTCGTTGCTGCTGCTCGCGCTGTCCCCGAGCCCGACCTCGAGCTTCGAGAACGACGACGAGCGGCCGACCGAACTCTCGTCGAGAAGGATTCGACGAGACGTCGGTGGCGGCGTCTGGCTGCCGGTGGAGCTGCAGCAACTCGCCGAGGACGAGATCCGCCGCGAGGCTCAGAAGCCCAGGCGCAAGCACAAGCGACGCAGCCAGCACAATCCCGAGGAAGAGGAGCGCAGGCGCAGACTGTGGGAGCAGCAGGAGCGGAGACGAGTGGACGAGGAGCGCAGAAGGGCCCACGAGCCGCCGAGGCCCGAGGAGCCACCGCAGTTCGTATTTTTACTATTAGAGCTTTTTATAAATTGATTTTCTGGTAGCGATGCTCGATTTCGGCTGGTTTTTGGTCATTTTTCGGTTACGATCGCGTTACTTAATATCGAGCGCATTTTACACGACTTGAAAATATGACGATTAAATCGTTACTTTAAACCTCTACCGCCAGATGGCGATTACTCGAGTACCTATAAATCCACAAGTGGCAAAGCAAACATAATTGCATAACTATAACACAAAGTCGAAGTAGAATTAAATTACGCTTTATTGCAATGTGCAAAAATGTGCAACTATAGATAAAATAAGATGTCATAAAATATTGAGCATTTCTACCAGATAAATACCAATTGACCCTCGCACGAGCCCGATTCAATTCTATTATTATTATTATACGTTAAAGGCCCACGACTCGGCGACCGACTTACGAGGAGCGACTGCGCGAGTGGCAGCGCCAGAAAGAGGAGCACGACCGACTGGTGCGCGAGCGCGAGAAGGAGTACGAGGCGTTGACGGTGAGGCCCCTGGGCCCTCCCGTCCAGCAGTCGGCCCCCAGCAACGTCCAGAGAGCACCGCCGAGCTCGCTGTCGTCGGACGACGACGAGGAGGAGAACGAGCGCAAGCTGCAGGACTACATCGAGCGCAACACGCCGATCAACGCCCCGGGCAGGGGCCAGCTGATGGCTCACAGTAGGCCGCCGTCGAGTCGACAGCCCTGGGGTGCGGCGGGTCAGCGAGATCCCTACGAGTCCCACGAGCAGCGAGGCTATCCGGCCTACGACTACAACGGCAACGAGCCCGAACGAAATCATCATCATCGCGAAGGTAGTGAGCAGCTGACGCCCGAGGACGAGCGCCAGATCGCCGAGTACCACGAGCGCCTGGAGACGCAGCTGGCCCAACTGCACGGCCCCGCCAGGCAGGAGTTCGAGCGTCAGGCGCGACAGCGCGAGGACGAGTACAGGCGCCGACTGCAGCAGGACCATCTGCGAGAGAAGACGGGCTGCAATCAAACTAGCAGCAGCAGCAGCAGCAGCAGCAGCGGTGTCAAAGGGCAAGCCCAGCGCCGACCACCTCCTGCTTCGAGTTCGGTCAAGGGCGCCGTGGTCGATCCGTGCGCCAGCGGGCCCTATCCGCCCTACGGCGACGCACGCTACGCCAATCGCGGGCCCGACGGTCGGCCCTGTCCACCACCAGCACCGGCTCAATCGAGAGGCGAGACCAAGGGTCCGAGCAACGATCGCGACCCGTACGAGCAGTACAGACGCGCCCAGGAGTCGAGATACCGACCGGAGCAGAGCAAGGGACCCCAGCCGGACAATCGGTACGAGGAGCAGAGGCGCGCCGCCGAGGCCAGATGGAGGGCGGAGCAGAACAAGGGACCCGTGGTGGATCCGTACGCGGAGCTGCGTCGCGCCGAGGAGGCCAGATACCTGGCCCAGCAGAACAAGGGACCGCCGGCGCCTTACGAGGAGTCGAGGAGGGCCCAGGAGGAGGCCAGATACAGGGCCGAGCAGAACAAGGGAGCAGTGACGCCGCCGCCACCGCAAGGTAGATACGACGAGCAGTCGGAGCCGGATTGGAGGAGGGTCGAGGAGATGAGGAGGGCCGAGGATTCCACGTGGATCCAGCCGGCGGCTAGCAAAGGTAGCTCCAATGGAAGGCCTAACGAGGACAGACAGGAGACGCTCCAGCCGGAGGTCTGGAATCGAGTCTACCAGGCCAGCTACCATCGAGCCGGCGATCCTGCCGAGTCGTCGACGCAGTAAGTATAGTATATTATAGCGCGTCTCATTTGTGCCGCGCGCAATTAATTTTTCATATACGCGTCGACTACAACAATTTATTCCGCAAAAATTTATATAATTGAACTTGACTCTCGTATATGTATAATGGCCTCGAGCTGTGTAGTAATAGAGTGTGTCTAGCTTCGGTCGTAAAATTGCGCTCGCATACACATATAAACGATCCTCGAGCACGTACCGCGCCGAGCGCGCGACTCGCGAAAAATACGTAATATCGTATACATAATTGCGATATAACCGCTGTAATTATCGCCGAGTTTATTCCCAATGATTTCGAATTGCAATAATACATATATGCTTATACATGTATCGTAAATGTCACGTGTAATAATAATAGACAGTCGATATTCACTGCTGCCGATATGCGTCCAATAATAATAAATTGAAATAAAATCGATATTATATTTTGCGAATCGAATCGCAGTGAAGAGCAGCAGCAGCCAACGCGTCCGCAGCGACCGCAGTCCGCGGGAGCACCATCTCGTTACGGCAGTCATCCAGCAGCAGCAGCAGCAGCAGCCCGGCCCAATCATCATTCCGACGACGACCAGGCCGGCAGCATGAGCAACGTCAGGTTGGTTTTGGCATCGATTTAAAAATACGCCATACGTAATTGAGGATCGACTCGGAAACGCGTATATAACATACATGACACGACACACACACATACACAGACAGACAGACACACGTGTATATATATATATTATACACATTAAGGGATATGGCACATATGCTGTTTGCTGCGCTGTGTATGTGTGCTGTGTGATTATCGCCTGCAGAGGTGCGCGCCGCGCTCGAGGTCGTGATCGTATCGCATGTTAAACAATCCATCCTACTACTGCCTACTACCCCACACACGCAGGTACGAGGAGCATCGTCGGAACGAGGCAGTCGTCGCTCCGGGCACGAATCCTGTCAAGCAGCCAGAGTCAGGACGACAGCAGCAGCAGCAGCAGCAGCAGCAGCAGCATAACGCTAACCAGACCGCTGCTGCTGCACATTCGACGACGAGCCCGAGGCCTCCAGCAACAACGGCGGCAGCAGCAGTGCATCCGAGCAGGAACGCGACGACCGAGAATCACGCCCCGAACGCGCTTCGGCGCAACGATAACGCGATCGATTTTATGGTGAGTTAGAGAGATGCAGCAGCAGCAACCACCACCAGCACCATCGTCGCGTGCAGCGCGACGTACGCTATAGCGCGAATTTCGATCGATAGTCGCCCGGCAGCAGCGAGCAAAGACTAATTACGACTGTCTCGAGGCTCTCTCTCTCTCTCACTCTCTCTAAATTTTCCTCGTGCTCTACATATTGCTTTTGAGACTCTGCATCAACTCGTTACGCTGGTTGCTGCTGCTGCTGCTGCTGCTATATGTAAGGTGTACAACGAAGAGAGTCTCTCGAGTTTGGAGGAGAAATTCTATCTATCTCGAGCGCGCGAACTCTAGGACCTTCAGGCTGTGGTGCACGAGAGGAGACGATATTTCCGAGTAACTCGAGAGTCTCGTTTATATTAATTGAGATCGCCTTCGCTTCATCGTCACGCACACATTCGCACATACAAACTCATGATACACAGCGAAATCAATCGTATATCGCAAGCTCGATCGCAAGCTCTTTAATGTCTATGTGTGTTTGTGATGTCCATGACGTTTGTTTTTCCCGTCTGTTTGCAGCGCGGTCTGAGGCCCGACCGTCCCGGCCCGGTGGCCTCCAACTTCCCGGCGCCAGTGACACCCCGACCAGCCGCCGCGGCCAAATCGCCCTCGGCCTGCGTCTGGGCCGTGGTCGTCTGCTGCCGCGTCCAGCGCGATCCGCAGAAGCTCGTGCGCTGCTTCGAGGCCATCAACTGTCCGGACGGCAACTGGGACGAGGGACGCTGCGCGCCGCCGATCGTCGGCGCCGCCAATCACGAGGTCGGCCAGTTCTACAGAGGAAGCGCCGCCGCTAGAACCACTACCACTGCCCAACGATGACGTTACTTACGATGATAATGATGCGCTATTTACCGAATATAATTATATATTTAACGACGATGAGAAGAGCGAATTTGCCTCGATAATACAATTGTAATAGCTTACTCCGATTATTTTGTATCGCATTCATTACTTAACAGATTCTGTGCATTAAGGAAATAATATTGTAATGTAATAATAATAATAATATATTATAAGTGCGAGTGTGAGCTGGCAGGCGCGACTTACATTCAAAATTATCTATCAATAAATATCTCTCTCTCTCTCTCTCTCTCTCTCTCTCTCTCTGCAGCATGTATACAACACATACTAGCGATGGTCGATTAATCGGCCCAATATTATGTGAATAAATCTGTGACAAATAATCCCCGACAATAAGCAGAGAGAAACAATAATAATAACAGACAATATTACACGTACGTGCTTTGATTTATATAAATGTAAATTATTTTCTCAGTCAATAAATGATTTATTTTATTAAAAGCCGATCGTGTCTATTTTCTCTCTCTCTACAACTTGCTACGTACTGAATTGGCAATTACTGAATCGTGCCACGGGGAGGGTTTATACTACTACTATACGGTCGACGCGCGCGCGCGTAATATATACATTAGCGCATATTATATTTGGGGCCACTCCTGAGCCTATGCGCGCGAGATATCACAATAATAATTGCCCCGCTGTAGCACCGCGAGAGTATAGTATAACGGTAAATAAAGGGGATATATACGTAGGATCGCACACGAAGAGCTGAGCTGCTGCTGCACAAAGAATAATCGCGCACGTACGCGCACGTACCGTAGAGATACATAATGCAATGTATGCGTATACGTACCAGTCGAGCGAGTGGCCGAGTTTTTCGCGTTTGTCTATTTGACTATGTGCATACGTTCGTACTCGCGTATACGTACGATAATAATAAAGGCGCGCAGAGACGCGTGAAGAAAATTAGAATAGCTTCTCCTCTCGCGCGCGCTGCACTCTCGGGTATTATAATAGAATATAGGAGAGAGAGAGAGAGAGAGAGAGAGAAGAAGAATATGTGCGCAAGAGAACAAATGCAGAGAATATCAACGCGCGAGAGAAGCAGCAGCAGCAGCAGCAGCGGGAGATCTCGCGAGAGAGTGTCATTGTGTGTTCTCTCTTCTCTGCTCTGTGCTCTTGGCGCGCCTGGGTGTGGGTGTACACACACTACCTATAATCAGCTTGTTGCATCTGGCACGGCGCGCTTTTTGCCAGCATTCTCTCTTCGTCTCTCTTATCCGCGCGGCATAATGTATAACATTGTGCACTATACTACACTACTGTACCTCGAGTATGTGTGACATAACGCGCGTGCCAAGTGGCTCTGCTGCTGCTGCGGCTGCATGTGATTTTATATACGCCAGGCGCGCGGGGGCGCGATCAGCTGTGGGCCGCCGCCGAGTCGCGAGCACGCGAGCCGCCCCTATATATACGTATTATATATATATATATAATGCACACGAAGCCTGCCACAGAGAGAGAGATGTATAGATAGCAGTAGCAGTAGTAGTAGGACGGAGAGCTAGCTAGCTGCTGCTGCTCGTGCCAAAAAGCAACAGGCGATCCTCTTTTATATACACCTGATGTTGATGATGATAATAATAATAATAATGCTGCTGCTTGCGCTGTGTGCTTGCGAATACTTTCTTCGTCCTATATATAGTACAGGGGAGCTTTCGGCTTTTTTATATTCCTCTCGTCGTCGTCGTCGTCGTCGTCGTCGTCGTCGTCTCTCGCGCTCCTCTATTCGCTTTTATGTATACATAGCAGGTATTATATTATATATATATATATACAGCAGGTGTAGTATGCAGTGCTTTCTCGATGTACATAGTATATATAGGAAAATGATCAAAGCACGCGTTATATCCTAGAGATCGTTTGAGCGAACGAATAAAAAAAAATCACCTATACACCGCAATTGCATTAAAAAGCTCTCGTTTATGGAGAGCTTGCAAAGTGCAGCAGCAGCAGCACCCCATAATAGCGCACGCACGGCTCGGCAGTAGAAGTGCGAAGAGATCGATCGAGAGAGAGAGAGAGAGAGAGAGAGGCGTTGCCAGCGGCATCAGCAGCAGCAGCGCAAGTGGCAGGCAGGCGCCGATCAAAGGACCCCAGCACACAACAGGTGTAGTAGCGCGACGTGNCCCCCCCGTATACGTGAGCGAGAGAAAAGCTCGAGAGCCGAGTCTAGTCGCCCGTCGCAGCTGCAGACACTGTGTCACACTACGGCACGGTATGTAACACTTATATATGTAGGTAGGTAGGTAGGTAGGTGTATACAGCCCTCCTGATCGCTCGCTCGCTCCTTTACCCCCACCCTCTATATAGCTTTCGCTTCGAATTTTGACCGAGTATCTCTCTCACTACCTATACAGAAGTGTCTGTGTGTGTGTGTGTATGTATATAAAGTTTTGTGTTACACGCGATGCTCACCTTCGCGCTGCGAGCCCGTCTTCTTGTCGCCTCGGCCCATCGTCTCGTCGTCGTCCTCGTCGTCGTGGCACTTAACAAAAAAAAAAAAGCTCTGCAAGCTCTCTCGGCTTATGCCACTGATATCCCTCTCCTCCGTGTGTACAGCAGCTTGCTTGCTGCTAGCGAGTCGCGGTCCGGAAGAGAGCTCGCGGATGTTGGACGTCGACGATCGATCCTCTTCCGCCTCTAACTGGACTAACTGCTTCTTCTTCTTCTTTCTACTCTCTTAGCTCTCTGCGAAGTGCTAACGCCAAGAGCTACTGATCCTGCAAAGCCAGATGATATATATATATATATAATATATGAAATTAGTTGCTGAGAGCGGAGTAAATATAGAGGACTCGTGTTTCGAGCGAGTCCATATCCCCCTCGCCGCTGCAACACATTTCGAGCGCGTTTAATAAAACATTCGTGTACACTCACCTGACTTGGTCCACTGCTACAATCTGCTGCTGCTGCTGCTGCTGCTGCTCTTCGTCGTCGAGCAGCCATGACTATAGAGCCCAGCCCCCGGGCCCCAGACAATTATATCCCCTGCTGCACCGTCTTCAGGCACTACTATTACTACTACTACTACTACTACTACTACTACTACTGCTGCTGCTCGACCGATCCATCACGCAGCAGCCCTCCTCGACGCCAGCCACCAGTTTAATAATCACGCGCAAGCTTTTTGCAAGCTCTGCTGCTGCTGCTGCTGCTGCTGCACACAGGCTTCCTCGAGCGAGCGGCGACTGACTGATCCTGCCGTGCCTGCCTGCGCGCGGCCAGTTCAGCTCGCTGTTCCTCCTCTCGCACACAACACTCTGTGTGCTGCACTCGCAAGTCGTCGTCGTCGTCGTCTCGTCCTGCTGCTGCTGCTGCTGTACGTACTGCTCTGTGTGCGCCAGCGCAACGGCGGCAACGGCGGGATACACACTGTGATCTGTCGCTCTCTATGCACCACCCCCTACTCCTCTCTTTCAGGAATTGCGCTTACCACCCTCTCGTGTATATATACACGCACTCGTTCTCTCTCTCTCTCTCTCACGCACCTATCCTATATACGTTGCACTTAACGCTGCACTATAAACGTATATAGGGTATATAAAGTAGCGCCCCGAAATCGAGTCGCAACACTGCTTGGGATCTTACCTGCAGGCCCACTCAACGACAGAGCTCAGCTGCGAGTAGGCAACAAGTGACTGCCTACACCGCGCTTAGGCCTTTTGCCACCGCCTCGACTCTTTCTCTTTCCTCTTTTTTTCTTTCGTGCTCTTTTGTGTTTCCTTTCGACGATTGTTCGAGCGGTCTTTTCCTGCCCGCGACAGCTTACATCAAAAGGGGCGCCGGGCGACGACGACGACGACGACGACGACGATCGCTTTGCCTAGTTTACCCCTCGAATGATCTCCGACCGAACGCGGATGAATGTATACACGAGAGCCGAGCTTGCGGCTAGCGGGAAGCTTGCAAGCTCGCGTGTCTGTGCAGTGTACAGAGATCTGCATCGCCGACCGCCGCGAGGAAAACTTCTTTCTCGACGCATCGGAGATTTTCCGTGTTCGCGTTCAATATTATGCCGACCGTCGATTCTTTACCCCGATATACTTGACGCTATCTACTTGCGATGGCACTGATGTTTCGTATACGAGCTACGAAAGCTGCTCGAAGGGCTGAGAGAAAACCGATCTTCGTGCCTGCGCGTTGGTAAAACATTTTTTCGTGTGCCCTCGGTTTGATTTTTTTTTAATTTTTTTTCGAAAAATGTTTTCCACCCGTCTATCTCGTCAAGAACGAAAAACACGCGCGTGGATTACTATACGCGCGTTACGTGTCCGTGCATATTTAGTTGCGCGTAGATTTGCGCGCATCCGTATATAAACAAGATTGTTATTCGATCGCCTCACGGCCTGCGCGCTCGACTAGGTAGTATCAATTTGTGGCCCGAAAAATTGGAATCTAGCTGCACTGCGCGCGGGATTAAGCTTTCAACGAAACCGAACGAAACATACGAAAGGTGTACATGACTATGAATATTGAAACGCGAGTAGTGTACTCTAAAGTAAACCATAAAGTTCGCGCAGGGCGAGCGCGCGGCATTCGTGACCGAAAAACGGCTGCAGGGATACACATTTTGTTGACCCAAAAGAAGAAGCGTTGCAGCTCTGCAAAAATCTATCAATTATATATAGCGAGGATCGCGTCGGAGGAAAAAAATCCTTGCGAGTTCCCATTTCTTCTCCCTCGCGGAATCAGAGTATAGTAGTCAGCTGGTCGTTGAATTTAATTTAGAAAAAATTTCACACGCGTAGCAGTAGCTCTACTGCTGCGGCGGCTTCGCATTATGCATGCAAGCTCGAACGAGGAGGAGACGAGAGAGAGGGAGAAGGAAAGGACGAGGAGTCAGTCGCGTGCCCCATTGTCGAAGCTCGCAGCGGTATATAGCTTATATATACGACTTGGCTGAATAGTCGAGCGGAAAAGATTCGGGGGCGGCTCTTTCTCGGCTAATTGAATTAAAAGAAAATCCCGAGACGCGCTCGAGAGAGGACGAGAGCCGAGTCCTCGTCTTGACTCTCTATATGGCTAATGCAGCAGCAGCAGCAGCTGTTGGGGAAAAGTTACTTTACGGAAAAATTTACATTTTAAGCGAGAGAGAGAGAGAGAGAAAGCAGTGCAGCAGCACATGCGCTTGGTAGTCGTACAGTATATAGATATTTAAACAGATATATCGGACGCAGCCAAGCAGAGGGGCCTCTTCTTTTAATCTTGTGTATCGATTGCATCGTGCAGGGCTTGTACCGATGAAAAGCTCCCTCGCAAGCTCGTACATAGACGAATCACTCGCGGGGCGCGCGGACGAATTGCGCGACGCGACAGGTGGTCTCCGTACAGCTATATACGTATATAGTACTACTGTGCTGTCGCGGCTCACGCAGGAGTGATCGATCGAACGTTCAAAAAAAGCCAAAGAATTTTCTTTACGACAATTGCCGGATCTCGGTGGACGTTTTGATATTCGTTTTATAGGAACGTGTCTCAAGGATAAGCAGGATTTTTTTTTGCAAATGACAAATCAACTTGTGTATATTTTTTCTATACAACCCGTTTATTTAATATATATATTTATATATTTATATGTTTTTATGTGTAGATATTTTCATATTTTCATATATGTATAATTTTTTTTTTATTTATAAATTACACACTCATGTACGGTCGATCGCGTTACTTATATCAATCGTCACATTTTGTCAACGTATAAGCGAACGTGAATGCGATTCCGATACGTGTATAATATAACCATAATAATAATAATAATATGTTAATTGTAATATCTCTACAAATGTACAAATTCACTCTCTCAACTCTCTCTCTCTCTCTCTCGTTTTTTTCGACACTCAAGCCGCGCACAGTTAGTCAGTCGTAGAGTCAATCGCTCGCACACGGGTTCTCGGCGTTCGCGCGCACACAACTTACAACCATGGGGTTTTAATATCAACTCTCGAGACCCCCTCGCAGTCGCTCTGCGCGGAACAATTATTGTTGCAGCAGCTAACAGCGGTTACGTAACCATATACACGCGTACTCTCGTGTATATCGTTGTGTATTAGTATTTATATTTATAATTAACTTTTTCTCTCTCGCAAGCTCGCGCACACCTCACGCGCAGCAATTTCCCCAGCACGCATACAGAGTAGTAACCCGTAAAAACAACAAAAAAAAGATACATCAAATGTACACAATAATTGTAAACTTAAATAAAATCATTTTTACGTTATATTTATAATATGATGATGTAAATAAATTAAAATATAATTACGTATATGAAATAAAATACGTAAGCAGAGACGAGTCGCGCAACGAGAGTTCGGGCAATGGTATCCTGCCACAATCCTCTCTTTTTTTTCTCTCTAATGCCGCGTACAAAAGCTTGAGTTTTTTTCGCACGACTCTTCTCTACGCACATACGTATGAACACATTTGCCAAAAATGATTGGATCGGTTAAACGATTAAAGATGAATAACACGGTACATATTAAATCAATATACAAATTAATCGCGCGCGGCATCTCATATAATAATAAATGTACATCGCACAGCTCGGAAGCGATTTTTTTTCTTTATTTTTATTTGGCATCAGGTCAAGCCAATGGTGTTTGTACGCACACGCAAACTCAAACACACCCATACACGCGAAAACACACATTCGCACCTAATTCACGCACCATCAACGTGTAACAATTACTCGCGACGTTGACGACGACGTAACAACAACAGACCGATCGTCGCCAAAATTCGGATGATACTATACTACTGCTACTTCAACTACTACTCGCACGCAGCAGGCCAAAGGTCACACTCTAATTGCGCTTTGGTTCTCGTCTCTGATCGCAGTTTTACACACAGAGCATATATAATATATATAAGAATAATCTATACATACGAAGCGAGACAGAGAGTTCGTTGTCTTATATACGGGTATAATAGCTTCAACGCGGCGCCCGCACACACGCACACCCACGACACTACTGTGTGCAAAAAATTATCTATGATGGGCGTGCATATGTCTCTACTACAATTGATTCCACAATTTTTGCTTCATTTCATTTTATCTATTTTAATTTTTTTTTTTGTTTGTTTAGAGCCTTCGTTGAAAATGTGTTCATTCACAGCCGTTTAAGCTTTGCTACAGACATCATCGTGTGTGTGTTATTAATAAATGATTTACGCGCGCACAAGTCGAATATTGCGCGCGCTTGCGACGGAAAACTTACAAAAGTCTCTCTCGAGTCTTCAACCCGACGACGAGAGGGGCTGTGCTACTCCGTACCCACACACACACCTACACACACACACACACATTATATACATTGATTTTGCGCGCTGAGTCTCGTCTGTCTATATAATACGCAGCCCCTTGTCGAGATCGCCACAAACGTCTTTTACTTTCGTTCGTCGAGCGCCGTCGATATATTTATTATTACATACCACGGGCAGAGGCTCTTTAAAATCTACGTGAAAGCTCGTACGTCGTTTTTTAATCGATTGCTATGAATATATTAAGCGTATGTAATATAGTGAAAAGGCGCTCGCAGCTTTTTTTTTGTTAATAGAGACGTCTACTACCATTGATGTAATTTGTAATTCAGTCACAATCACCGAGAATTGACAAAGTCTTAAATAATTTTGTTACCTTTTTTTGATGCTACATTACGTTTATACTTTCTACTTATCGCAGACGTGTGCGCACGAGATCTTTATTTTGGCTTTTTTTTGGGATAGCCTTCGTTGTGTACGCACTAATTTTTATAATCATAAATATATACGCGTGTGTGTGTGCGTAAATGTTGTCTTGTGTGTCCGTCCCGTTTATATCTTTTCTTCGGGGCCTAATCGATAAATATTATGTATGGTTCGTATTAATTCGCTACGCTGTGTATAGGCTTATAATATATGCTAAGTGTAAATATGTTGGTAAGTGTAGGTGTGTGTACGTGTGTGTCTTTATGTATGTCTGTGTGATACGTATAATTTATTTTCTAGGGTAAAATGATGATTGTCTACCGATTGCAGGGAACATTTTTTCATATAAAATAAGTGCTTAACGTTGCCTCACCGGGTAATTGCCTGATTTAACTTGTCTCGCTCATTGGATTATCATTGACGATGACGGCTAATCGTCGTTTATAGCGAACGCCCCCCTCTTTTTTTCCGCTGCGTTTCCCGCGATCACATTTATTTGTATGTATAAGTATGTATATGTTTATCGTATGTATTTTCCTATTTCATTTTATGCTATATGCACGTGTGCGTGTCCTAAACGGATATATCGTATAATGATTCGGTTTTCCGATTATACCAAAGCAAGCGCAAAATTTGACTACTCCGTGCTTTCGCAATGAAACACTTTATTGTCATCGTATAACAACCCTTACAGCATAAATTAGTTCATAAAACATTTACGTGTATATGTGCGCGCGTAATAGTTGATATTTTGAAGAATGCGGTTGCATCGCGGCACGACTTTGATCCAGTCATACAAGTACGTACGCTATTTTACGGCATTAATCTTTTTTTGAGCGTTTTTTGATTTAAACATATTTACATTTTGTGCGCAATAAAAATCTCGAAACATCTCACGCGTCCGCTACGTATTTTCCACTTTCTTTTGCAAGCTCGGATCCATGCATGAGTATCAATTTTCGACTATACATTACTCAAACACAACTTTAACAAGTACTCACCCGCGGCTCTGCCTTGCCACAAAACATCTCAATTTTCAATGCATTCGCGCATCTTCTTAATTCGTTAAAACATTCATTAATATAACAATATACTTATTCTAATTTACTTTCATAGTATTACTACTCTCGAGTAAATTAAAGAATTTACAAAATTTCATCTGATTTTTTTCGCAGCGATTATTGTCGATTAAAAAAGTTGTGTGGTGTGTGTTTCTTTCGCACGTAGGATTTCGATTTAGCGTAATATAACGCGTATCTATATTTCATTAGCATCTCGCAATTTCAACGATTGATTCCGCCGAGTAGCATCGTTCACATAGGTAAAAGTACTTTTGACGAAGTACACACACGTCTTTTTTACACACACTCACACACGCGTAGAGGCGCGCAAACGATTTTTTCGAGTATATTCAGCGCACGGCCTCTCTTTTCTGACACAATGGTAAACTTTATTGATTTGTTCACGCACACACGTACCAACAAACTCACTCACACTCACACATACACACCGAAGCGCGCACGCTCGCACACGCATTGTATAGGTTGGCTTGGCCTTGGCTGAGCGAGATGACTATAAGATTATAGATTTTCGGCCTACTACCGACGCACATGCGTCTGTCTCTCTGCTCGATAGCTATTTTTCGTATTATATGCAAGTAAAAAAAAAGAGAGAGAAAAGGATAGAACAAAAAATGCCCGCAGTAATGATTTTCACACGACAAAAATCATTCCACCTTCTGTAATGGCGACGATTGCATCGTCTTAATATAATACGTCTGCGACGTGTACAATAAACAAAAATCTTACAAAAACGTGGATGCACGCAAATCAAAAATTGTTCAATGGCATGATCGGTTGTGTCGATTGTACTACAACGGCAAACACCGCGCGTTCGAACGCAAGATAACTCATCTCGTTTCTCGAGCGCGCGACGAAACGTAACTGCTTTTACAATATAGTAACATGGTATTAATGATTATCTTAAACCATAATATAAATAGAATCTCAATTAATAAGGAGCATGATTGTAAACTTAATAATGTAAATCAATGCTTACACGTCTAAGTGTAAATATTGCTATGCGATAACGATTTCATCAACAATAATGAAAAAAAAAGGCAATAATAATATGTATAAGATACGCTACGAGTAATAGGTAGTTGATATCTAAAAAATTAGGTAATAATCAATAAACATAAAATATAATGATAATAGTTTGCACGATTCAACATAATCCAGGTAATCTATAATATGTCTATAATAACATAACATAACATATATTCAGAGTATACGATCTAAATAGCATTGAATAATTCCTACGGAGTATGAACCGAGTCGACGAACAGAAAAAAACCGCGCCTGTACACCACTGCGCACGCGAAAAAGCGACGAACGCAACACAGACACGCGCACGCATGAGACACGCACCCTCCTCGCAGCGGAGCGGCGGCCCATCATCTCTGCGATGATCCAGGGCATCGTCGTCCAAATGAAATTATATTCGGCGCATCATCAGGTCCGCAGTGGTGTGACATCGCACGAATACACGACGTGCTACTCCACTCACATAATATGTATATAATTTGGCTCGAGCTTACGTATGATACGCGTTCGCACTCGCATGTGTGTACATGGGGAAGAGCAGCAGCAGCAGTAGAGCTTGCGCGCGTGCGGGGCGAGCGAAGCGCCCGAAAGTAGGCTTCTCGTCTCGCGCCACAGCTGATAGTGATGCTGCCCTTCTCTCTCTCTCTGCACAAATGAGTGTGCTGCTTCTACTACTGCTGCGATTCCTTCTTCTTCTTCTTTTTTGGCGCGTGATATCGTCGTCGTCATCAGCGTAGATCCTTGCTGTAGTTGTACGTGTAGCGCTGGCGGCTCAATCTGTCGTGGCTCGTTCGATTTCTTATCACAAATTGTGGCCCCCGCACCATCGGCTGTTCATCTGCAAAAATGTCCGAAGACAAAAAATACGGAAAAATTTAGAGTTACGTTCGTTATCGATTGGTTTTGGAAGTATTGATAGTAGCAAAAAAAAAAACTAGGAAAAAAAGCGCACGAGGCGCGTTGGTAGTAACGTGGCTCGACGTGCGACGCGATATTAAATACAACGGAGCTTTGCGCAAGTTGCGAACCCCAGAGAGTGTGGCAAATCCATTAGAGAGAGAGAAATGCTACTACATATATGACTTTCAGCCGCGACGACGTTTTCGACTCTCTCTCTCTCTCTCGCGGCGTACTATATAGGGGCTTTTTCCGCGCGCGCGTCTCGCCTACAAAAAAAAAGCGATCGCTCCGAGTGTTGCATAAATGTGTGTATCCATGATGCCGCATGATTGGTGAGCTCTCTGGAATACTACATAGGGCGCAGCGCAGCGCGCGGATATAGAAAAAAAGAACGACTACTACTACTGGCTATTTGTCGCTCGTTACACCCCCGAAGCGCGGGTTCGGTTTAGCGCGCGGCCGCTGATTTTTTC
>CACVKI010145561.1:0-21005 GCA_902732785.1 Trichogramma evanescens | reverse complement strand
AGAGAGAGAGAGAGAGAGAGAGAGAGAGAGAGAGAGAGAGAGAGAGAGAGAGAGACGACCGACCGACCGATCGCAGTGAGCCGAGAGAAAAGCTCTATACTGTACTCTCTCCCGAGAAGGGGCTAGCTAGCTAGCCAGCTCGCCCAGAATGAGATTAGCGAGCGAATAAGGAAGCAGTAGCGGCAGCTCGTTTGTTCGTATAAATTAAATCATCAAACAATCGTCCGGCAGAAAAGAAGAAGGAGCCAGCAGCAGCAGTTGTAGGAGTAGCTCTAGCTAGCTAGACGGAAAGAAGAATGAGTAGCGCGGCTCGAGCCAAGTCGCAGGCAGGCAGGCAGCACATAATGCGATTTGTCCGATGAGCCACCGATCTCTCTCTCTCTCTCTCTTCCCGAGCCAGTTTCCTTATCTCTCGAGCCGAGCGGCTCACTGCAGCGCAGTTTCCAGCTGCTGCAAGCTCGCTGAGCTAATCGCGCGAAAGCTCCGTCGAGGCTCGTCGAGCCAATGCTAATTATCAGCGATGTTCGGCAGCAGTAGCTTCGTTTCTCTCTCTCTCTCTCTCTCTCTCTCTCTAGGGGCGTGCGCCGCCTCTTCGATCTCTGTATAATGCGTTTGGCAACGGGCGCACAGAGGAGCTTGTTGCTCTCTCTCTCTCTCTGCGAGCGCGAGCTTGCAAAAAAGCTCTCTATCCGAGATTATTCGGATAGTCTGTTCCCGATGCTCGTTTTGCGATTCCTCGCTCGCGCTCTCTGCGTGTAGCAGCAGTTGGCAATATAATAACGCGCGTGCCAGCAGCAACAAGTGCTGCTGCTGGACCCGCTCGCGCTACTTGGCAGAGATACTTGGCGATACACGCGCGTTTCGCTTCTCTCTCTCTCGCTCTTTAGCTCATTTCCTTCCTCCCTTGTGCGTGCTGCTGCTAGTATAGTCGCGCAGCTGACTGCAAGAAAGAGGCTTTCGAGGCAATCGCTCGCTCCTTTATACATATGTACACGCGGAAACGCGCGTGGACGAAGCTGCAGCAGGACCGAATCATTAGCATAATAACGCGCCCGAGAGCTGCTCCGCGCGTTGGTGACGAGACAAGAGAGCGAGCGAGAGAGAGCCCTGGAGCATTTTGAATCTATTAGAATAACGTTTGTCGCCAATCAAGGCGTTAGCGTCTTATATATTATACTACGCACTCCCTCTTCCTCCTCCTCGTCTCTTTACTCTTCTCGAACGGGAAACGCGCCATTTACATAATTCCTTATATATGCGCGAGCGCGCGGGGCACAAAACTGTCACGTTAAAGGACGCTCGCTTATATTATATACTTGGCTCTCGCAGGCGCGTGTATGCGTAAGAAGTGTAATAATGTCTTGTTTCCTCGAAAGGTGGGGAAAAACCGGCTCTTTATTATAGCTACGATAAGCGCACGCGGCGGCGTCTCCTGCATCAGCAGCAGCTACAGCGACACGACAGCACGAGGGTTACCAGACGAGGTCGACCGGTTGCTGCGGTGCGCGGCTTGGCCGCTCGTTCGTTCGACCGACTGCATGACGCCATCTTATAAAAGCGCTGTACGCGAGGCTCGAGGAGAGCCTATCGTATATACATCGTCATTATTATTATTAATCATCGTCATGATTATTATAAATATATATAAAAAAGAGATCATTGTAAGAAGCGCGTTTAAAGGCAGCTCGCTCGCGAGAGTGACCGTGGATGTCTCGCGGCCTACTTGTTGTGCGCTGCGTTACGTTGCGCGCACACACACACACACACGCACACGTATTTAAGAGAGATACATAATATATAATATTGCCACGATCCGTGTAATTTCTCTCTCTCTCTAGGTCTTGGCTCGCGCTTGGCTTGCGGGACGCGACTAAGCTGCGTACTCATGCATATTCAGCAAGGTCGTCGTCGTCGTTGTCGTATCTCTCTCTCTCTACTATAACCGCAGTCAAGATCGCTCTGTTGCTGCTGCTGCTTTTGCTACTCATGCTTCTACTACTGAGTTTCCGCTGGAAACTGCTCGCGCGATGAAGAGGGCACAATAAAGAGAGCTAGAGCAAAAGTGTATATATAGGTATAGTCGATCGATATTACCTCTACCCGGCGAATCACTATTGCGGGAATCCCGCGCGTTTGTTCGTTTACTCCGCTCATTCTCTCTCTCTCTCTCTCTCTCCTATACAGAACAATTTCGGAAGCCCGGCGCGGAAGCAAACCATAATTGAGTCCTCTCTTATACCTCTCGGTTCCTAGGACTTCTTTTTCCGTGCGCTCGAGTCTCTCTTCTTTTTTTTTTTTTTTTTTATTAACTCCCCTCGCGTGACTTTTCTCTCTCTCTCACTCTGGCAGGCACGATGAAGATCAATTGCATTCCTTATGCGTCCCCGTTCCCCCCTTTGCGCGGTGCAAAATTTCATGTTTACCATTATCGTGTGCCCTCACACAGAGCCGCGGCTGTTTTCCTCCCATCAAACGCGACACACAACACTCGGGCAAGAGAGAGCTCGAAGAACCACAACATCAAAATACATACTACACGCACGCTGCGCTGCTGCCGCTGCTGTAGGTATTTAATGCGAATGGAAAGATATAAACCAAAAATAGAGAAAAATATTTGTACTTGCGCAGAGAGAGGAGCGCTGGTTGCTCTACGCAGGGAGGGAAAAAAGCGAGGGAAAAAAGCGCGCGCGGCTATTAGCACCCGAGGCTCTGCGTGCACGCACGCATGCAGTTCTCTCTCTCTCTCTCTCTCTCTCTCTCTCTCACAACTTTACCACGTATTTTTCGATTACTTCTTCCTGAAGCTCGCGTAGTAGCGTAGGTAGCTAGCCCCCCACGCTGCAATGTTTGTAGAACAAGTACGCGCTTTCAATCCCTGCGTATGTGCGTATGATCTTCTACTCGGTTACTATATCTTTTTTAATATACGCATACGCGGATACGCGCGTAGCAACCGCAACTCCCCGGGAATGGGGAGAGAGAGAGGATGGATTTTTTTTCGCGCGCGAGAGAGGCAAAGAGCCTATGCTGCTTTTTGACCACCACCACCTCCCTGCTACTATGCGTTAGCTTGGAAAATGCTCTGCGCTGCTCTTGCAGTAGACTTACCGGAGAGCCTGATTCTAGCCAAGTCCTGATAAGTCCTGGGCTGCTCGCTCGACAGCTGCGGTGGCGTCGAGGGCAGGGGCACCCAGTGCTAGTGAACCCAGGAGGGCGAGGCGGCCGCGGCGCTGGCCGTCGCGGGGGTCGCCGCCTGGCTCGAGGCGTACACGGCCGCCGCCGCTGCCGCGTTGCTACCCACCTGCATCTGTTGCTGCTGCTGCTGAACAAGATTCTGCTGCTGCTGAGCTTGCGTAGTGACGATCATGCCGTTCTGCTGGAGCAGATCCGCCGTCGTCAGATGATGATGCTGCAGGGCTTCGGCGGCCAATTGTTCCAAGCTCGCCTCGCCGGTCTCCGGGATACCACCGTTGCCCGTCGCGGGTCCATTGCCGAGAAACGGGCCGAGGCCCACTGGGCCGAAATCCAGCTTGCCCGTGAGCTGGAGCTCGTGATTGATGACCTCGTCGATGTCGCAGTCGAGGCCCTGCAGATTCTCGATGTTGATGTTCAGGTCGTCCAGCAGGCTGGAGTTGTTGAGCGCGCCCATCAGCTGGCCCATCATCGTGCTCGGTATCGGCGAGTCCGGTGGCGTGATCTGCTGCTGCTGCGCCTGATTCGTTTGCGTTTGTTGCTGTTGTTGCTGTGACTGTTGTCGACTCGGCGACTGCACTTGCTGCCGCTGCTCGACTTGCTGCTGCATCAAGTATTGCTGAATCGCCGCAGTTTGCGCCTGGCTGACGGGAGTCGAGACGGCGTCGTTTTGCTGGTACGAGGAGACGAGGTTCATGTTCGATTGCTGCCGATGCACAAGAAAAATTTATAATCATGCAATGTATATACAAAAAAATCATCAAGAGAGAGAATTATCTACCATTTGACAGCTGCAAGGCTGCAGATGATGTATCGGACACCTGGGCTGACTCGTCGACTGGGGCGTGGGCGGTAGATGATAGGCCGTCGGACTGTTGCACAGACTCGCGCCGTTGTTCCTCTGGAACTGGGCCTCGAAGTACGACGGCGGCGGTCCCGTCTGACCGTTCGACTGTTGCTGGCTCTGTTGCTGTGACTGTTGCTGCTGCTGACTCGTCTGTGCCGTTTGCGTTTGTGACTGTTGCTGCTGCTGCTGCGTTTGCTGTTGCTGTTGCTGTTGCTGCTGTTGCGTCGATTGCTGCTGAGCCGAGCTCGAGCCGGGCGGCGAGGTCTGGTACATCTGGTAGGCGCCCGAGGCGATGTTCATCGACTCGGCCAGATTGCCGGCGAGCGCCTCGGCCGGACTGTAGGACGACGTGTAATTCGGCTGCCAATCGGTCTCGCTGATCACCGCCGGAATGGGACTCAGTCGGCTGCACGACGAGGCGTTGCTGGAAGCGCGCGGCCTGCAAATAAGTATACCAGTGACGAGATGAAAGGATGGAATCTTTAGTATAATAAAACGTCGACGATTTAATAATTATATTTATTTCTAATCGCACTTTACTTATGAGATTATTTTGACTTTGACACTTGCGGATTTACAGATACAAAGGTATATTCGCCATCTAGTGGTAGAGACTGAATTTAATTATGGTTGATTTTTTGTTTAGATCGTTTGTACAATCAACGCAAAAACTCAATCGGTATTAATATATTAATTTTCAATGGATGTATGTAAATTTGAGCATGGAATTGCGTAAATCCTTTTTTGCGTTGCATTTTCTTGCATCTTTCGCGATAAAAAAAAATAAAAAATAAATTACAGCAATAAAAACACTTTCAATAAAATTCGGTATCTGTTACTTTAATTTTAATGTCTGATTTTACATTAAATTAGCATTAAATTTTAAACCGTGTAATGGAATACACTTTTAAAAATATCTCCATCATTATTGGTGTGAAAGTAGACGAAGCTTTTTTCCTGCGCATAGATCAATTGAATTTTATGTAAAATTATTTAAATTTTACGCATATCTCATTAATTTTTATTCTTTCATACATCAAAGAAGTTACCAGTATGTTTCTTAAACGTTGCTTCCACTTATACATTTGTTTTGACTTTACCACTTGCAGATTCACGAATAAAAGTACTCGCCATCTAGTGGTGAATGATGGTTTCAATTATGATTGAATTTTAATGAATGGTTTGAGCAGTCTCAATCAAAATTTTTAAATTCAATTTTTTTTATTAGTAATATTGCATTCAGTTGAATTTCCATGCATTTTTGAACCAGCAAATCAGCCTCAATCAGATCTCAATTTTAGCATGAGATTTTACACGGAATCTGCATTAAATTTAATATCCTCTTTTTTTACCAGTAATCAACACGGACTCACCGGAAATCTGGCGACAGTTGAAAACTGCTCTGCAGCGGACTGTCGGGAAACACGTCCAGTCCCTCGCTGGCGCTGCTGTGCGGACTCGGCTCCTCGTCGGCGCCGCTGCTCACGTTGATGCCTCCCGCGGCCCCCGAGGACGCCGCGGCGGCGGCCGCCGACGCCGCGGCCCTGGCCGCCGCAGCCTGCAGATTGCTCGAGCCCACGCTGCCGTTGCGTATGGCCTCGACCTTCTTCTTGGCGCGGCCGCGTCGCTTCTCGAACTTGCTCGTCTCCATGGAGGTGGCACGGCGGCGCGCCGACTTGCCCGGCTTCGCGTCCGGATTGATCATCCACCAGGAGCTCTTGCCCGTGCCCTCGTTCTGCACCCTCATGAAGCGATTGTGCAGCGAGAGATTGTGCCGGATCGAGTTCTGCAATGCACGTAATTATTGATTCACATTAATTTTTTTGCCACGACGAAAGAAAGAGAGCGAGAGAGATAGGATAGGAAGGAAGGAAGAAATTACGGCCGAGTCATTGGGCGATTTATATCGACTTATTATAAAAGTAAGGCAGGCACATCTTCTCCCTCTCAGCAGCAGCAGCAGCAGCAGCCTTATCTTTGACTCCTTATCTGGCCAGGGGTCACGGCGTTTGATAGCTAGCCAAAAGTGTACGTATATAATAAGCCGAGATACGTACAATATTCGGTCATGTGAGAGAGAGAGAGAGAGAGAGAGAGCTCGGTTATAGTAAGCGCTGCATAATATAATAGACCACATCCTCGCCTGGATGAGAAAACCGCGATAAGATTGCCAGTTAAGCTCGCGGCGCGGCGCGTGGACGGTATGCGTACGTGCGTTTGTGTAAGTATGCGCGTAAAGCGTCGTCGTCGCGTGGGAGCTTTCCATAACGATGCACTACTACTACCGATGCATAAGTATAAGGGAAAAGTACTCGCGCGGGGGGGTCAGCAGCAACTTGCGGACTCAGTGTTGTCGTAGTACCAGCTGCAATTACGCGACATATCGGCTTACTGCTCGTCGTGAATAAATGATTTTCAATCGTCGTATTATAGCGCTGCACATCGTGCGGAATATACACCACCACATGTGTAATACACATGTGTATATATGCGCGACGATATATATATATATCTTCCGCGACGATCATCGGACTCGCGCCGCGCTCATTTGGTTCGAGAGCGCGGCGCGGGTTTTCCCTGCTACTACTTATACTACTCAGCAGCTCGGCTGAATTATGCAACGCGATGTGCGAGTTGCTATAGCTGCTGCTTCGGCACGCTATCTTGGACACGACATATATACACACACAGAGATTTTACACACGCCGCCGCCGTTGCTGCTGCTGCTGCTGCTGGCCACAAAGTCGAATCAAGGCTAATGCCACTTCATTTCTCATGCAGATCGCGCGCGGGGCTCGGCGCGCTTCGCAGTTGTAGCTCGCGGAAAATCGTCGTTCGCGTGCAGCTTCGAGTTCGGAGTCGTCGTCGTCGTCGTCGTGTAGTTGCATCGATCATTCCGAGAATCTCTGCGTTAATATAGCGGGGACACACAACAACACAACACACAAATGTATAATTATAGTGTGTCCCGAAACGAGATCATCGTGTATAGCAGCAGCAGCTTTCGAAAAAGCCCGGAGTTTTACACAAACTCGAAAAAGTTTCATCAACGGCGCGCGCGCGCGCCGATGTCCTCGCAGCTCTACGATCGTCATCTAATAAAATGTCTATCGAGAGCCTCGCGGCGCGCGCGTCAATGACCATAGGAGTACACACACGCACACACACATAAGCGTCCAAATTTATGTATCTCTCTCTCGAGCTCCGCGTATATATTAGTATACACATAATACGTTTTTTCGACCTTGGAGCAGCGGCGGCGAGGCGCGCGCGATCATTACTCGCTCGCTCGCGAGAGAGCTCTTTAAAATACGATATAATACATGAATTAATGAGAGGCGCGCAGAGCCACGCGAGTACGTGTTAAATGTATGTACGCACGCAATTGCAATGTGTACACGTTGTTTCATAACACACAATTCCATCATCATCAGCATTTTTATTTATTTTTTTTAATTTTTATTTCGATCTTTTTTTTTTATCACTTTGCACTCGTATTTAAGAGTCGCGCGGTCGTGCGTGCTCACGTGTGTGTAGCAGCAGCAGCAGCAGCAGCAGCAGCAAAAAAGTGTCGCGCGCAATTATTGGCTATTATTTACGACGAGCATCAGCAGCAGCAGAGAGAGAGAGAGAGAGCGATCTCTTGCCAACGCACACACACGCGGCTGAGAGATGGAATTTTACGCACGAGGTGCAGAGATTCATCGTGTCGTGGCATCGGACTTTGGAGACTTTTAATGCTACACACACTTTGGCTCGCTGCAGTTTATGCGAAAGCGCGCCGCCGACGACGACGAAACGAGTCAGAGAATCTCCGATCTTCGCTGCTGCTCCTGCTGCAGCACAGCGATAAATAAATAGAATATCAACTCTCGTTAATAACGGGTGCTACTACGTCGCGAGAGACGAGGGGCACTGCTGCTGCTGCAATGATCATCGCTTCGTTGTCAACGTCGTCGTCGTCGGCGCGCCGCACTCAATAATTCGCAAATACTATATATTGTATACAAGGCGTTATTGAGCCAATTGGGAATCGCCGATTGCAGCGCAGGCGATCTTCGGTACATATATACCGAAAGAAGAAGCATAAAAAGAAAACGGAGCGTGTATACGAGATGAAAATTTGTAAGAAGGAAACAAAAAATTATTATGCGTACACGCGATCGATCATACTCCACTATATGAGATTACTTAAAAATTCTAGCTCGATCCTCTGCGGTTTTTGAATCAATGGAAAGTTTGTGCTGTTTGCTCGTGTATACACTATATATACTCTCGCGTGAATCGAGAATTAAGGAGCAATTTAAGAAAGGCGAAATATATACGTTCGTACTTGAACGCGTGATATACGAAGGACGTATACAGCGCGCACTTTTAACGTGCCGCGATCTGTACATCGTATATAGACATATTGTTTATTGTATAATTACATATTGTAAGCTCATCGGGAAATATCAAAGCATGGCGCGATGCAAAATATGGTGGTTTTTTTTGGCAGCAGACTAGCCTCGAAAGTGCATCGATCGGCTCGGCTCGCGCGACACGTCGATCGGAACTCCACAACTCGAGTCGCTGCTTTCTTCTGGGCCAAGTCTCGATAATTAGCACAATTTCTTCTTCTCTCTTCTTGATCTTTCTTATCGATTCTCTTCTTCTTTCGAGTCTTTCGATCGCGTATATGCGACGGTGCGTTTAAGTACATATAGTCGACGTAAGAAAAAAAAATATATATAAAATATGTATGTACAAGCCGATCGACGACAGTTTAATTCGACTCTTACACTTTATATACACGTCGATAAGATTAGATTGTAGCGCGTCGAGCGGGCCTGTAACGCGATGTGGATAAGTCTCGGCAAGACAACAACGGCGCGGCGCATCGCGAGCGGCTCGTCTTTATATGTACTTCTTGAATACGCATACGATACATTGTATCGCGAACGAATTAAAATGTACAAAAAATTAAAGTGAATTATTGAAAAATAAGCAGCTACTTGAAATTCATAAACACGATGTAAATAAAAAAATACACACGATTATGCGCGATCCGCGACACGATCGCGATCGATTCTTCAAAATAACGTTCTTAATCGAACACGACGATGTGTTTACAAAATTACGTATAGGCGCGAGCCGAAAATTCTTTCGCGTCTCTTCCGCGCGGTATATAACTCATTACCATTATCATCGCGGCTGTATATATATACAGTCGATCGGCACCCCTTTTTGTCTCGCGACGACCCTCCCAAGCAGCAGTACGAGGCATCGGCCTCGATGTCGCGCTCCTTTGACCTCTTATTGCGAATCGCGCCGGCGGGCTCGTTTCTTTCTTTTCCCTATTACTTTCTTGCCTCGACCACACACGCACCCCCTCGTCGCCTGATCCGATCGGCGCTTATAACGCGATCGAGGACTCGTTATACATTTCTACTATTTTTTTCTTTCTCCACTCTTTGGCCTTTTCGTTCAACGCGATGGAATACAGATATATAAATTTCCTCGGGAAACAAAAATCCACGAAGTTCGAGATAATAAGCGAAACGGATTGAAAGTGCTATATACATAGACGAAGGCTCGCTCGGAGATTGAATTGGATTTTGCGATCGGCAGATCGTCGTCGTCGTCGTGCGAACAAGGTCGGACAATGGCTCCGCGCACTTAGACTCTACTCTATACTGCTGCTGCTGCGGCGAGTAGCTAAGTAAGTATATAGAAAAAGTTTATCAAAGTCCATCCCGAGGCTGCTGCAGAAACGGGGGGAAAGGAGGTATAAATGTATATACAGCAGATATATATATATATATATATATATACGACACACGCGCGGTCGCGCTAGAGTAGCATAGCTGTGCTCGATATAGCTGCTGTATGTGTGTATATCAAGACTCATCGGGCAAAAGACTGCGGCTAGCTGACGGACACAATCGCGCGCGAGCTGCGATATCGGCAAAAAGACGAGAAGAGCAAGTAAGAAACGTCGGTCGATCGGAACGACGCGGACGAATTTTTTTTTTGGGAGGAATACTATGAGTGGTTGAGTGGGCTAAGTTGATCTTATTTCCATATACGAGCGCAGAGATACAGTGACAAAAGTTCAGGCACGCGTGTAAGTAGGTATACGCGATAAGGTGCGGGGGCTTCGAGCTGCAATCAATTTATTACATTGATGTTAGTGCGAGCTTGCGCGCACCCAAGAACGCGGTGTCTGGTTATCAGCGCTCGGGTATCTCCGGATTGCTGCCGCTTCTGCTTTGTAGCTCTAAAGAAAGAGAGTGAGAGAGAGAGAGAGGAAAAAATGCAGAGCGAGCACTTGTAGTCTTTCTCGGTGGCGCGCGTATACTCCCGACGACGACGACGACGACGACGACGAGAGTGAGTGTGTAATCGATAGGTAGAGTTTTCTTCTCTCTCTTTCTCTTCAGGGCTGCTCTCACTCGGGCTTGCAACTTCTCTCTCTCTCTCTCTCTCTCATGGTTATACGTTGCTGCTGCTGCCTGCGAACGCCGCGCTTTATACGCCGGGTGAAAAGTTGCGCTTTTGCAGCTAGCAGCACACAAAGTCTCTAGCTCTAGCGCCGCGCCGCGCAACGCGTAAAACTCGAGCAGACATTCCGCAAGTAGGAAATTCGCAAGGAAGAAGGCGAAGTAAGAGAAGAAGAAGGAGGAGGAGAGAGAAGACTTTGCTGCGAGTGAGAGAGAGAGTATAGTACAGTGTAGCAGCAGCAGCAGCAGCAGCAGCTCTATGCATTGCACATACTAGACTACTATATATAGGTGCGGCTGCTGCTGCTGCTGCTGCTCAGCAGAGAAAGAGAGAGAGAGAGCCCCGAGTCGACGGAAGAAAAATGATCCATTAATCTGAAACCCAAAGTCTGGTGGCGCCTGGCGTCGCGTTGGCGCGCGGATGCTCCGCTCGGCTACGGCGGCTCTCTTGCTGCTGCACAGCACACAGGCCTCGGCGCTTCTCTGGCGCCGCCGCCGCAGCCAGCAGCAGCAGCATATAGCAGCAGAGCTAACCCGGTCCTAGTCTATCCGCCACTTGACGCCCCCGCAGCCAGCAGCAGCCCTCGGTAGCAGATACAGCAGCAGCAGCAGCAGCAGAGCTCCTCTAAACGCTCGGCAGCAGCTTCATCCCCCAGCTACTACTACTACTACTACTACTGCGCGTACATATAGATATATAATAGAAAAACTGCACGGAGCTCGAAGCTAGCTAGTATAGCTAGCTTACCCCCCTTGACCGATAAGTCTTCTTGCTCGCGCGGCGGCGGCCTCTAATTCTTTCTCTGCTGCTGCTGCTACTGCCGCTGTCGAAGCATCCACTCGCTCTCTCTATTAGCCTTTACTTAATTACCGATCGACCAGTAGCAGCAGCATCGAGAGCCATATAATAGTAGAGTAGTTGTAGATCGCTGGCCAAGCGCTGAGCTGCGAGCTGAACCGAGAGAGAGAGAGAGAGAGAGCGAAAGAGGAAGCGGAGGACTGGATTTTTTACGAGTTGCCTGGCGATAACTCGCAGCGTGACTTTTTACACTCGATTAGCGGCGCTCCTCTCCTCCTCGCGCGAGGGGCAGCCCAGCTAGCTCGCTGTAGAGCTCGGCGCCGATAGATAACCAAATTGTAGCCGCACTGTTACAGCTCACGGCTCTAACCGTATGAATGTGCTCGGTACTATATATAGGCACTTGAGAGAGAGAGAGAGAGAGAGCAAAGATACGAGCCGAACGATCGTACAAGTGAGTGAGCGAGTGAGGGAGGAGGAGGACGGAGGTACTACTGCGCTGCACACACTTCTCGTCTTTCTCATCCCCCGCAGCTGGTGCTAGGCATTTCTCGAGCTGCTGCTGCCGCTGATATAGAGAGGCGACGTCGCGAGGAAGACGACGAGTCAGTCGAGCGTGCCAAGTGACTGAGTCGCCCGGCCGCCCTACCGTATACAGCACACGCGTATATGTTTCGACTCCTATAATCTCGCGCACAACGTACTCTTCTCTGTGTGTGTGTGTGTGTGTGTGTGTGTGTGTGTGTGTGTGTGTGATGTAATGCTCTGGCCTACATAATCGATTGTGTGCACTGCACGAGCTTCGGGTATAGGGCCAGAAGATTGACAGATCGATCGCACCAGTGCACACGCGTGACGTACGTGCCGTATACCTTATATATATACGATTGCGCCTCGGAGCTCTCTCTCTCTCTCTCTCTCTCTATATCGGTAACGTCTCGGAGACGCTCGATTATAAGAGCGGACGCGGTGGGGCTCTGTAGTACGTATAAGGTGCACGCGGAAGGGTGAACTCGGCGCAAAAGGGCGTCACTCGATACACGTATGTATGTGTTCTCAGGGGGGCTCGACCGGCATACACACACACACTTATGATATTTGTATTATTATCGACGCGCAATACTTATAGAACCTTTTCTGATTTACGCGAAGAAACAAAAGTAAGCGCGAAGGGGGGTGGGTAAGAAGAGAGAAAAGCGAGCGGCGGGAACTACTCTCTGAATGGCAGGAAGGAAGAATCCACTCTCGGTGCGATCGCGCGCGCGCAAACTCGTTTTCCACCGCGCGGCCCGATGTATTGTTTTATTATGTGTGTACACACAAAAGCTCGAGACTCGAAGACGAAGGGAAAATTTGCCGCGAGAAAATCAAGTTCGACTCTCTGGAGCTGCATAACCCTAACTACTACGAGCCTGGGCCACAGATGGACGCTCGTATAGCCCGCGGGCTGCATCGCACTGCACTGCACAGCGCACGCGATCGATTCATCTCCAACGTTATATGTAGCACATGCTGCTGCATAGCAGAGACTGACTGACTGCTGCGAGCTGTGATGCTGTGATGCTGCCGCGCAAGCGACAGACAGCTACATATAGGTATATAGCAGTAGATACGTATAATATAACCAGTGTGGACACACCGAAGAGCAGCGACGACGACGAGAGAGGCCCACCTGTTGAGCTAACTGCGCGCACCGATAAATCCACCTGTGGGCTTTCATCGGATTTAAGCTGCTGCTGCCGCGACTCTTATTATGGAGCAGCAGCAAACACGGTACAAGATAACGAGTGTGTGCGTCTCGAGATCGTTTTTGTGTCTCATGCGTGTGTGTGTGTGTACAAAATTCGCACTTAAAATCCGCGCGCGTCTCCCGATGCAAATAGCCGCCCCGTGGTATACGTGTGTTATGCTACACAAGACAGTACATAAGTAAGAGGAAAAACAACGCGAGGCGAGAGAGAGTAAGTAAGCCTTGAACGCGAGCAGCTAAACAACACATAGCTCACAATGGGGCATCAACCCCGAATATGCTGCCTGCCTGTACGTAGTAGTACGACGACGACGACGACGACGAATATAATAGCGGTGAGCACGCGAGGCTAAAAGGGCCCCGATTTCTACGAAGCCGACGTAGTCGCCATCGCCTCGAGGGGGAGAGAGAGAGGAGCAGAGCGTGTATGGTAGTGGACGCGCGCGAGTGATCGAGCAGCAAGAGCAAGTGAAAAGGAGTAAGAAAGAGTAAGAGAGAGAGAAAAAAACAAGCCGAGCGCGGCAGTGGCGCGTGAAACTGGGGAGAGGCGGCCCAAACAAGCGCGCGATGTACACAACAACATTGCACACACACACACACACACACACACAGACGCAGCGATCTAAGGGGCAACAAACGGTGAGCGAGCGAGCGGGCGAGCGACGAGCAAAACATAATTGACCATATGCAGCAGTCTGTTGGCTGGATCGGAGCGTCGGCTGTGCTGCGCTGCGCTGGAATGCACGTGCGAATGTTAGTAAACAAACTTCCAGGAGGTTTCGCGCGTAGCCGGCTTATGCTATATATATACCGACGAGAGACACGCAACCGTGGATCGCTCCGAACGTATATATACGCGCCTCCGCCGCCGCCGCCGCCTAAGCCGCTGCTGTCGAAGTGCCGCTTTGTTTGGATATATAGAATGGAGCTCTGCTCGTCGATCGCACGCGCCGATCATCGCGAATAGGATATATATACAAGGATATATAAAGAGAGAATAAACAGCGTCTCTTTTTGGGTCCGAAGAAGCTAAACACAGAATACACAAACAAGTCAAAAAGACATACGACCAGCGCCGAGAGCAAGGACACTGAACCGAACCGAACCGATTCGCGCGTTGTTTTCCAATTCGCACGAGGCCCTTGGCCCTTCTGCTGCTGTTGTTGTTGTTGTTGCTCTATTGCGATGCTGTTGTTGCACGAGATACCTATAAATATGCTGTATCGAGCCGACGAAAACAGCCGCGCGCGACGAATCCGCAGGCGCGCACATACTCTAGATAACGAAGAGGCCATTCATCTCTTCGCGCGCGCGGCAAATAATACGACAACCTTAGTAGTAGGAAACGAGGCCCGGCCGGCGGTCCCGCGTGCAACAGCAACAGCAGCATCAGAAACAGATACATATATATATACGGAATAATTAATCTTGTTTACGTCCTGATCGCGCGCGGCAGAATTGCTATAAAGAGGTCCTATAAATAGGCAGAGAGGCGCGCGGCGCACACAAACGGAGTATGCATTCCTCCTTGTTGATTGAAAACACGCACGTATGCGTACAAGGGAGCCAATCATTTGATTTTTTGCAAATTTCCGGAACTCGAGTTGTGTTGTGTGTGTGTGTGTGTGTTTGGCCCTCCGAGCATATATGCGCAACAACATAATAACAGCACGCGAGGAGGCGACGCGCGCGGCGCACTGCTTGCTGCTTATATATATCGGGTATAGAGAGATAATATACGAGGGAAATAATGAATGAAGTGCCAACAGACACGAGCTTCGTATTACATACGAGCTGTGTAGTAGTATCATCATCGCGTGGCAGTGGCAGTGCACACTGCAGGTATATGAATTATAATTTAGCCGCGGCGCGCGGCACACGCACACGTTGTATTATCTCGGAGCTCGCTGCGATTTGAGTACGCGACTAGCGACTCGCGACTGCAAGGAACGGCAAAAAAAAATGTGCTTTTGTATAGGATTAATAAATAATAAAGGCATAAAGGGGGGAGGGGGGAAATGTCGATACGGACACTAGCCTGCTGCTGAAATAATCATTAGCGCCCGCGCGCGAGGCGAATTTGCATACATCAACGCGCGACGAGAGAGAACGGGTTATTTAGGAGCGTGCATCGTTTTTTTAGTGACGTCGTCGTCGTCGTCGTCGTCGTCGCAGCTCCTACACGCCGACCGAACGATCGATGATATTAAATCAGTAAAAAAAAAAACAAGGAAAAATATATAAGCTTTGGAAGAGACAAGAGCAGCTAGCGAGAGAATTATATAAAAAAAAGTCTGGAGCGCGATCGGCGCGCGGCAATGAATCGCAGTCAGATCGACGATCGGCGCTCACGCGTCTCGACGTCGCACACAATACGCGTATTAGGTATACCTATAGGTAGGTTAGACGGTATATAAGTTTGAAAATAGCCCGGACCGAGAAGCAGCGCAGCCTTGGTCCCGATCGGCGAGAGCGAGCGTGCGTGTGCGCGCGACACCACCACCGCACCAGTACCGTCATCTATATATATATATATTATTAAGCTCTCGCTGCGTGCAGCAGCAGCACCCGAGACACGACGCGTTAATACGCGCACATTTTATTTTCATCGTTTCGGAGCAAATACGCGCGGCACTATTTATCCCCGAAGCTCTCCGAGACGTAGTAGTAGTAGAAGTAGTAGTACAGCGTGAGTGAGTATATTATAGTAACAGCGGCAACAACGACACGCGGTAGTGGTAGGATCCTTTAACTCGTTGTAAATATACAAGTGAATGGGTAAAAATAGCGAGGAGTAGTCGAGAAATTAACCAGAACGAGCCAGAAAGAAGCAGGTAGTAGTAGTAGTAGTAGTAGTGGTGGTGCGAAGGGGAGGCTGTTTACATATTGTGTTTACGTATATAAATGCTGCACGCAGGATTGTGCCATTGCAGCAGCAATATACGAAACGAACAGTTGCACGCAGACTCTTGGTGACCGGTCTCTCTCTCTCTTTCTCTCTTTTTCTCTGTCTTTGCGCGCGCGCGGGTCTCTCTCATTGTACTCGACTATATAACGCGCGAATCGCCACTCTCTCTCTCTCTCTCTCTCTTTCTGGATGCTGTATGTGTCGTACCGTTCTTCCGCTCGTGCTTACACATATACAGTACTAGGAAAGAAAAGCGCCGCGTGCATATAACGATGTCCATTCACACGCATAACGTATACACACACACACACACATAGTCTTCAGTCTTGTATATGCAGTATATGGCAGTGTACAGCACCGTGGGACAGTCCCGCAACTCTCGGCCGTCCAGCGCGCAGGAGCTATTGTTGCGCGCGTCGGCATGCAGCGTCTCGCGGAAGCTGCTCCGCGCGATTCGTAATACCCTCGTGTATATATTAACGCAGGAAACGTGTAGCTGCGGCCGTATCGATAGGCAATTAGGATAGCAGCTTCGACGAGTCTTCTTACACAAGTATACCTCGTCTATTTAACGTCAAAGGAGAGCTACTCGATGATGCCCCCCCTCCCCCATAAATAGTAGTTTGGAGCACGGGAGTCGGGACTCCTTTTCTTCTTCTTCCTTTACCACCACGGTATAACTATTGTAATCTGTCGTCGCTCGCGCGGGACTCTCTCGCGCGTAATAAATGCGTGTACAACGATCAGAGTGAGAGACAGACAGTGCGAGAGGACGAGGGAGCCGAAGATTGCGTCACCGCTATATAATACATACATTATATACACAGACTGCTGCTGCTCTTTGGCGAGGCGGGCGGGCGGGGCGAGCCGCGCGATATATAGTCCGTCTACGCTGCGTGTGCTGCCGCTGCTATATAATATACGGCGCAACCTTGAGCGACTACGCGGCGACCTCGCTACGTACGACGACGATCGTGTCGGTATATATATATATATAGTAAGTGGTGTAGCAGTGGTAGTACAGTAACTGCGCCGTCGCTGCTCGCTGCCAGTATAGTGTTCATAAGTTGCTGCCACTACTCAGCGCGAAGCTATTACCACTACTGCTACAACGATCACACGTATATGATACACCTGCGCGCCTCCACCACCACCACCGCTATATACTACGCACACAGCAACGATATAGCATATATATAAATCGGCGTATACATATAGGTATAGGTATAGTAGTTTCGCGCGCGTAGCTCGTGCGGCGCTCGCTCGACGTCGTTGTGTGTAGCTTTACTGCTATACTACGCGACCGGCTCGCAGCTCAGCTGTATGTACAGGATGAATCGGCTACTTTTGCGCGCGGCGCCCAACATCGCAGGCAGCAGCAGCAGCAGCAACATGTACACAAACGCACGTGTGCCTCGTGGCCTGGCCTGGCTTGCAAAGCTGCATATTATATATATATATATATATATATATATATATATATATGTATATCGGAGCTACTATAACGCGCGCGCGGAGCGGAGATTGACGCTCGCGCTCGTGCTCGAGAGCTTACGTAAGTCCGCTGCCAGCAGCAGCAGCGAACATACACACACACACACACACACACACACACACACACACACATAATCGCCAGCTCGCCTCGTTCTCGCTCTATATTATTCAGCTCTCTCTCTCTCTCTCTCTCTCTCTCTCTCTCTCTCTCGGCATGAAACGAGGAAAACGAGGAAAACTGGCTTTGGCTGCTCCTCTACCTACATATACCACGCTATTTCGATCCTCGAGGCTTTTTCCTATCCGCGTAGTTATAATACGCTACGTGTTATACGTACGTGTCGCGTGTGCATGCTGCTGCTGCCGCCGCTGTCGTTTTCTCGGCCACCGCGTACATACGTTTGCCTGCCACTCGCGTCGTGCGCGATGTAATTATATATTACGTGCCTCTTAGCCTTTGGCGCATCTCTCTCGTCGACTATATAAACCGCGCGCTCGAGTGCGATAGATCGCTTATCGATACTTTTGCAGCAGCGGCAGAGGACACACACGCGGATCGGCCGAGTATAGCGAGCTTTGATATTATCTTATCGACCAACATTGCTCGTCGCTGCGGTGGATGATCGCCTGCGCGAATTCGCGCGGCAAAATACATACAACGATCTGTTGCTGCTGCTGCTGCTGCTGCTGAGCGACGACGACGATGGCCGCAGAGCTTATAATGTTATTTATAAGAGATGAACGAGCCAAGATCGTGTATATAAAGCTCGCTGCTCGTCGCCTCGAATCGCACGCAAAGAGAGAGAGAGAGAGAGAGAGAGAGTGACGCAGCACACGTTGCAGTACGGATTTGTAACGATCGCTTTTCATTATACCGATCCGTCTTGTGTGTGTGTGTGTGTGTGTGTGTGTGTGTGTGTGTGTGTAGAGGATATACGCGCAATTGGCGAGCAGCAGGCACGTGCGCCGTGCAACTATCTATATTATGTGCATAACGAAAATGCTTATTGCGATGTAGCCTGTCGTGCAGTTGCGAGTTTTAATAATTTACGCCGCGATTTTCGATCGCTGCGAGCTGCGAGCTGCTGCGACACACACGCGAGCGATCGACGCGCGCCTATATACATCATACGTTATAACTGCGATTTATCTCTCTCTCTCTCTCTCTCTCGAGCTTCTCTTTCGTCGCAGCGATAAGTGCAGCAGCAGCTCGCAGTGTACGCGCGTATATATATATAGATATATATATAATAGATATTGTATAAGCGTAGTTGGATCGAGCCCAGCTGGCTGCGGGCTACGCGATATCGTCGCGTACATACATTATATTCTCGCTCTCGCGACGTTTTCGCGTCGAGCTACTACGCTATAATACTTGCAACCTGTTAATCGACGGTGCCAGTGGTAGTGGGCAATGTCGCGCGGCTCTTGCACTTTTGCACTTGCTGCGCCACGGCACACAAAAGAGAGCCTAAGCTCGCTCGCATGCGGCCCCTATTATATGCATATTGTAGACGCAACAGCGACGAATAGACACGCGTGTTTCGACGCGTATCGAACGTCGTGCATATATAATTAATATTTNCCCCCGATAGTTGTGTTAGCTGCTGCTGCGATCCTTAGCTTGTATTTAATACCCACTACCCACTACAGCGGCTCTCGCTATACACAAGCGCTGCTGCTGCGATCGCTCCAAACGCCTATTAATGTTATATACGTAATATGCGAATATGTGTGGATAAAAAAAAATAATAATTTTTTTCGGTCGTGTTCTCTCTCTCTCTCTCTCTCTCCTCTCCGTCCGATCGGTGTAAGAGAGCGAGAGGAGGAGGAGGAGGAGGAGGAGAAGCCAGTCGTTGTCGCGCCTCGGCCAGCAGCAGGTTTGACTCGTTCTTCTTATCGTCGAGCTCGCTTTACGCGCGCACATACATACAAGCACACACGCGCACGAGAGAGCGTGACTTTTAATGAAAATTCAAAGAGGAGGGAAAAAATGAATACGAGAGAGAGAGAGAGAGAGAGCGAAAGAAAAAAATCGGAGCGTTTAATGATATAGGCTGTGTGTGTGTGTGTGTGTGTGTGTGTGCAGCGCCAAGCTTATAGCGCGCGCTACGCGCGTTCGCAAAAGCGCAGTAGCTGGTGGCAGCGGCGGGCATACATCGGAATGCCGCGCCGTAATATTCACTATGCTCACGACGTCGTGTTCGTCCGCTGCCTGCCACTCGCAAGTGCGTCTTATATATATGTATTGGCAATCGTGTGCATGCACACACTAGTGCAGTCTCTGTGTGTGCAGTACACATAGCAGCAGCAACACTTGCGCCTGCTCGCTGCAGTGGCTCTCATTCGGCTTTTGACACACACACACACACACAGCGCTACATGCCTCTCTCTCTCTCGATTCCGTCGCGGCACGTCGTCGTCGTCGACACCTAACGTTTTAACTTTTGCGCCAGCTATATAGCTGTGCACGACTACTCGATAATGCCAACTTTGTGCAGAGCTACGTGTATTATACTGTACCGCTGCTGCTGTGTGCGTTATCAATTAGCTGCTGCTGCTGCTGGCGCAGTTGCTCCTACATTATAATATATAATGCGTTCCCGGTACATAATATAATGCTCTGTATATATATAATATATATATCGAGATAGGCGCAGGCGCGCAGCACGACCACGAGGCCGCCGCGGGGACTCTACTCGGAGTGCACTCCGAGGCGCAGAGCTTCGACGAGCAGCAGCAGCAGCAAGCAACAAGTTGCCCTCGCGACACATACACACACGCGCGCGCGCGCACGCACATACCTACATAAGTTAGAATATTATACGCAAGTATCCGTGAATGGGTGGGTCTTAATACATGCGTGCGTGTATGTGAAGCCGCAATATTATTATAGCAGAGTCGCACTACTCGACTCGAATATATAATAATATAATAATTGTATATAATGTCAAGTTACGCATTCTTTATACGAGTAGCTCTCTGAGCTGTTGCCGCTGCTGCTTGAGCTCGAGCTGCTCGTATATATGCGAGAGAGAGAGAGAGAGAGAGATTTGATTTGATTTGATTTGATTTATTTGTTGATACGGACCTCGGGGTAGAACCCCATGTGGCCCACATAGACAGTATATACAGTTTGAGTTTTATAATTAACAAGGAGATGAAAAAAGTTTTATACAATAGAGTAGATATAGAATAGATATAATAGTAGACTGAATTCTTCGAGCTCTTCACGCTCTCCCAGTGGGCGGGACCAGTCCACGCTCCAGTGCCGGAGGGACAAGTACCAGACCCTCCGCCAGGCAGCGATCGGTCCAGTCAGCTCTGTCCAGTGACAAGAAGTGGTCGTAGAGTGCGGTCCTATGGTCGCAGGCGACGTCGGTGAGATCGATCGGGAACGGCAGTTCGTTCAAGATCCGTGAGGCTGTGATGACGAAAGACCGATTCATTGTGGACGTTCTTGGGGCAGTGTAGCATAGCGGCGGTGCTCGACGTCGAGCAGAGCGACGAAGGCCCGGTCGAGAAGATGTCAA
>CACVKI010145560.1:1837-17039 GCA_902732785.1 Trichogramma evanescens | reverse complement strand
TCTCGTTCTGGCCACTTGTATTGGCAATCAAAAATGACACTTTGGTATTTGCTTTTTCTACCCGAACGTATCCGACTGATTTACCTTTACTGCGCGTGTATCCTTTGCGTGTACCTTTTTTAAATTGCCCGCATATATATTGACAAAAGTTAAAAGCTTTTTTTTTACATATTTTTTGCTACAGTAAAATTTCGTTTATCACAGTTGAAATACGCGCGAAAGATACGCGCATGTGTTTTCTTGACCATTTCCTATCGATCTATCTCGCACTCCATCTCGCCCTCCCTTTATTTAACTATATTGAAGATAAAGATAAGCTGGTTTTACAATTTCCTAACCTCAGTAGCAACTCAACTGGAATTTTCTGGATTTCCGGGTGCTAGCGGAATGACCAACGAACTGTAAACGTATTGGAGAAAAAAACTTAGCTACACTAGCGGAGCACCTTAGCAATGATAAAAAATACATTTTTCTCGCTACTAGTCTGTGGCAACAGTAATTTGAATATTTTTCTAGTAATTCTTCATACATGCATCAAGATATTTTCGAACGTTGACGCGTAATCATACAATTTTGAAAAAAAACTTGCGTAAGTTTTTCTTATCATCGTATCGATTCAAGTAAAAAGCACGAATCATATTATTTAGTTTATAAATTATTATCATAATAATAAAACGCAATTAAATTTTGAATTCATCTTGATATCTTCACTCATCGAAATCTAGAGCTTGGTGTAAAAATAACTATTTGATTCATTTTTCAATAAGACGTTGACATTGTTATGATATTCGGAATTCTTCGAATGCAGCAGCCAAAAATAAACGAAGAAAAAAATTTCAATGCAAACTGGCACACACCAAACAGTATTCAAGCTCCGAACAGTACAAAAGCTCCCCTACGCTCTGTCGAACAAGAAAGACGAAGAATAAGTAGGTATAGAGTTTTGAATGCGTCGTCGGAGGTGTAGGTTGAGAGAGAAAGAGAGAGAGGGAGAGAGATGCACTGGTTAGCTGGAAGTCGGCTAAGGGTGAAGCGAGAGAGAGAGAGAGAGAGAGAGAGAGAGAGAGAGAAAGAGAGATGCGGAGAGGGGGAAATGGAGAGAAGAAACGTTCGGACGTTCAGGATGCGCGCCAATTTCCGACGACATTCTCGGGAAACGCTGTGGTCGACGACCCTCTTTTACACTTGGCCGTTGTCATCGTCTGTCGCTGTCTCTCTCTTCTCTCTGCATCTCTTTTCCATCTACACTGCGCTTGTCGTTCACCAACTGTGAATTCTCCCTGAACTACCGCAAGCTCGAGTAACTTTGCAGTCTCTCACTCCCTATCTTTGTATTTATATACATGCAGAGAGCCTAGTTTTACGTTCAGATGCCGCACGCGAAACTTGAAAATAGAAACGGTAATCGTGTAACTGCGATATGCACGAAGGAACTGTCAGGATCGCTGAGCCCTGCAAATATTGTCCGAGAAATAAGTGGCAATGCGCAGATTAAGGGCGTTGCGAGCCTGCGGAAAATGATATTATGCTCCGACGACGATCAGTGTGGAAAAAAAGGGAGCGAACAAATAAATGCATTTTCACGCGACTTCTGGCGTCGCTCACTCACTCGCTAGCTCGCTGCAGAACTTCGAATCGGAAATTCAAACTGTTCAAACAAAAACAGGTGGTTGCAAGTGATTTATGAGCCAATCGCTTTGTCGCCGTCAGCAAGACCCCCGTTCCTTCATGAGACATACAGTGCAAGCTCGGCTATCGCGCATCTGTATGTGTATATGTGTGTGTCTCTGTACGGTACGTATACGCATATGTGTGTCGCACCATGCTGTTTCTCTCCCCTAGAAATCGCAGTATAGCGACGGCAACACAATGGGTATTATGCGCGTTACACATTCGAAAGCGCCTTTCTGACGTATAAATAGTTTATTTTTTAACAAGCCGCTCACGTCACTGCCATACTTTCTGCTCTTTGCTGCATGATTGCGTAATATCGAGCTCCGCACGCGTCAAAACTATCATTGAATTTCCGCGTGTAAGCTCGTGGATAAATACAATATCTATAATGCTGAAATATTTACACACCGCCGCTATTGCCACTGCTGCTGCTGTTGTTTCCGTCGCGTTATTCGCCCAAGCTCCAGATTTACGCTCGACTGAATTTTATGACCTTGTTGTCGAACTTTATTTGCTTTTCCTTATTTTGTTTCTCCGAGCAAAGAGAAACCATGTACACAACTGCGTCTGTTGCTGAGGACAAAAAAAAAATAAAAATAAGACTCCACATAAGTGTATGGCTTTGCATACAAGATAGCTCGTATTAACTGGCGACGTATCGGTATGTTTTTCTCGAAAGAAGATCAATTTTAGAAGTTGAGACTAGCCAAATCTTCATTTCTTGAATGTTGACTCTTTGTGCTCGCCATATTATATGTATAAAATTGCCGAGCAGTAGTCTATGAATCTCTTTAGCACGTATGCAGCTACGAGATAGTGTATTTGAGATCGTCAAGCTAAATTTTTTCTTAAATTTTAACACTAAAAGTAAAGATTTTAATAAAATCATATAAAATCGAAGAAAAACACTTTTATTTTACTTTTGAATGGATTTATGTATACCATAAATTTGAGTGTCATTTTTTCCATTTAAATCGTTTTATTTTCAATTATATAACATAATATTTAATCTCTTCGTTGTAGAAATTCTCAACACCGATATTACCTAATGACCAAAAAATGAAGCGAGGCGTATGTCTGTCTCTTTCTCGCACATGGCAGGCAACCGCTCGCACCATTCGAAATCAATGATTTTACGCACATTTTATTTAATTACTCATTAGTTAGTTCGATAAGGGGTAATTTTTAACATACCAATCGAAAGGTAGTGACTTGAAGCGTAACATACTTGTTTTTGGTTAAGATCTGTTGTTTAATAAAAAAGTCATGGCGCAAAATGTATGAAATTATGATGGCCTCCCATAAGAGCCCATGTTAAATTTGCTATTTTCAACGGCTTCGTTCTCAAAAATTAGTTCGATAACCCATGCTGAAATTTCTACAGCGTATCAAGGGCACTTTAAATGACATTTCTGCAAAGTTTCATAAACATCTGTTGTCGACCCGTTTTACTGACTAGCCACCTTAAAAATCCTCGAAGGCATCGCCATCAAATTAAAATTTGTAATTGTTTCACATGTTGTAAGAACAATGGATAAACAAATAAATAGGTAATTTAATTGTAAACAATATGATAATAAATGACATTAACATCGTCCCTTGAACACTGATCATGTTTATAGTGAAAAGAAATTAGTTTGAATGTTGTCTTCCCCGATGAAACGAGCTATAATACCAAACGATAAATTTTACTTATTTAATTTCCATGGCACAAAATAGAAGGATATTTCGTTTAATTTAGTCAACAAAATGGATAAAAGTGAAGAGAAAATCGAAGAAATTGTCTCAAGAGATAATTTGAGTGAGCACGACATAGTTTTTTCTGACGACAAACAATACGTTTGTGATATTTCTCAGGCGGGATTTACATTAGAATCAAACATGATAACACACCGAGACACTATTCATAATGAACGAAAAGATTTTGCTTGCGACAAGTGCGAGAAGAAATTTGAATTCCGAAGTCACTTGAGTAGACACCAAATATCAGTACACAAAACCCGTAATGATTTTGTATGCGATCAGTGTGAGAAGAGATTTTTGAAAAAATCGAGTTTGTCTACGCACCAAAAATTAGTACACAAAGATCAAAAAGATTTCTCATGCGACAAGTGCGAGAGGAAATTCGAAAACAAATCAACTTTACTTAAGCACAAAAAAATATTTCACGAAGTATTCAAGAATTACTTATGTGAAATGTGCGCGAAGAGATTTGATAATAAAAAGAATTTGCTCTTGCACATAACAACAGTCCATGAAAATCTTACAGATTTCGCATGCGACGAGTGTGAGAAAAAATTTGATCAAAAATGGAAATTAATCAGACATCAAAAAACAGTCCACAAATGTCATAAAGATTTCGCATGCGATAAGTGCGAGAAGAAATTTGGACTTCAACATCATTTGATTGTCCATCAAAAGACAGTCCATGAAGGTCGGAAAGATTATGCTTGCGACAAGTGCAAAAATAAATTTGGACAACAAGGGCATCTGCTCATTCACCAAAAGACAGCACACGAAAATCGTAAAGATTTTGCATGCAACAAATGCGAGAAGAAATTTGGACAAAAATCGAAAATGCTCAGACACCAAAAAACAGTGCACGAAGGTCGCAAAGATTATGTATGTTATAAGTGCGAAAAAAAATTTGGACATAAACATCATTTGCTTGTGCATCAAAAAGTAGTACACGAAGGTCGCAAAGATTTCACATGCAACAATTGCGAGAAGAAATTTGTATATAAATCGGATTTGTTGAAGCATCAAAAGGTAATCCACGAAGGTCGTAAAGATTACGCATGCGACAGGTGCGAGAAAAAATTTGGACAAAAAGTTCATTTGCTCGATCATCAAAAGACAGTTCATGAAGGTTGCAAAGATTTCACATGCGACAAGTGCGAAAAGAAATTTGGACAAAAACCCCATTTGCTTCTCCACCAAAAGACAGTCCATGAAGGTCGGAAAGATTACGCTTGCGACAAGTGCAAAAATAAATTTGGACAAAAAGGGCATCTGCTCATTCACCAAAAGACGATACACAAAGGTTGCAAAGACTATGCATGCAACAATTGCGAGCGGAAATTTGGAGTAAGATCGCGATTGATTAGACACCAAAAAACCGTACACAAAGGTCAGAGAGATTACGCATGCGACAAGTGCGAGCGAAAATTTGTATCAAAAAGGGAAATGATTAGACACCAAAGGACAGTGCATGAGGGTCGTAAAGAGTACACTTGCGATAAATGCCAGAAGAAATTTGGGCAAAAAGGGGAATTGCTCAGACACCAAAGGAAAATACACTAGGGTTGCCAAGATTACGCATAAGACAATTGCGAGAAAAAATGATAATTGACAATTCTAAATAAGTATAGATACTTATCTATACATTTGTTTCTAAAATTTTATTAAAAGTTTTGACGAAATGATTGAGTTTTACCTGTTGTGTTCCAGTTTTGTACTGGTGTTTTCTTTGAAATACTGATTATATCTCTAAAGAGATCAGACGCGTTTAATTGATCTCTCACGCGACTAGAAAAGCATCTGAAACAGAATAAAAAATTGCTACCGTTCCAGTTGAGCTGAATGTGTGAAATACTTCTTAGGCAGAGCAAAAATGATTTAACGATCGCAAATTCGGTATCTCTATCATATCATATTACGATGAGCGGCATTGTAAACATGTCTAGCGATTGGCCTGGAGCACCTTGGTAATGTACCTTATATCTGTGTTTTCTGCAGCGATATATTTGTGAGTATGTGCGTGTTTGTGTACCTACATATGGTTGATTCTCTGTCAAACCCACTGTATCAGTAAATTTATTTAATCTTAAATCGTAAATATCTCATTTTTTTACCAGTTTTTCTAGATTTTAACAGAATATTTAGCCTTTCGTAAATATTATCTTTCTCAGGGTCACTAAAGGGCTCTTTTATTATACAGCAAACATCTTTACAATAAAAATAAAACTGATTTCAATGATGCTACAAAAGCATGTGATATGTCAGCATAAGTAAAATGACAACTGCTTCAAAGAACTTTTGAAATTCAATTTGAATGAGTATGTTATGAATTACTTAGATTGTAAAGTTTAAAACAGAGGTTTGATAGGTCAAAATAACAAAATTATCCATTTAATGGAATACAACCCAAGAAAAGTGTTGGCCCAATCGATTTGACAGAGAATCGTCCATATATATTTATTTATACAGTGTGTACGAGGGGTATGGTACGCGTGCATTTTATGTTTTCGCGTGTGTGCGATAGCGAGAAAAAGAAAGGCTACTGCTGCTGTTTCAAAGCAAAGAAAGTTATGCGATAAAAAGTGAACACGAAACGAGCGAAACATATAGCCATTCAAAAAAGGGTGTATACGTAAACATTCGAGTCGTTTCTTGCAAAGTTTCACGGTTTTTTTTTTTGGTTTTTCGTTTTTTTATTTTTGAGCGTTCATAAAAGCTTTATTTTTAATCTCTACTTACATAACATTAAACATTAAAATGATCTTTCGGTAAAAAAAAAATTGAATGAAAAAAAATGATAACAAGCAGCGTTTGAGCACTTTTATTATCTTCTGCTTACTCTACACGTGTTAGAAAAATAAATGAGAAGCGGAGCTTGCACCGGTCTTCTTCTTCATTCACTTTGTCTTAATTTTTTTGCTTTTACTCCTACTCGCATTCTCTTTCTCCTCTTTTCTTTTTCTTTCTTTTATTTGTTCATAGATAAAATTCAATCAGCGGAGTAATTTCAAATATCCATCACGTTGGTCAAACTTGATCACTTATTCTTTCCCAAAATATATTTTCTCTCGGGCAACTGGAATGATTCTTACGAAATTAAACCTTATTTATTTAAGAGCTTTTTGTATACTCTTTGTGTGTACAATTTTTTTTCTTTTGCTCTACTGAAGTTTAATATTTCGGGAATGCTCAGAACAAACCATTTGAGTTACAGCGTCTAAAAGATATACAATTCTTTGGAACACATCAATGGTTGCGGTCCATTCGAAAATGTAATGAAAAAAACAACCTGTTTTAGGTATATACAAGTCCTTAATTTTGAAACAAAATACGTATTTTTTTTGTTCGATTTACCATAGATTAAAGTAATTCAAGGAGTATAGGTAGGAGAGCCGAGCAGCACGCATCGAGGCCAGAATATTTTACAATTACGTGCACGTTCGTGTATACGCGTGTACGGTCTCGCCTATACACGTACAATATTTGTACTTATAACGATCGATCCTTAATTTATAATTGCTACCTCGCTATCCTTCGTTATCGTCGTTAGTAAATTTAATAATATTATAAATTAAAATGTAATTTCCAAGTTTTATGTGTGAGAAACGTTTTTAATATCGTGACGGCTAAAATGAAATCTCGAAAGCGTGATAATGACGAAAAGTTCGCCAGCAAGTTGATGCACTGCAACTTTCTTTCAGAAACTCACTCTCGATCCTCGGCATCGCACGCGCGGTATTGATGACTATTATAATGAAAGCAGCTTAATTATTTGTGCTTTTACATAGCAGCTTTTCATCATCTACCCGAGCTTCGCATTATCTATTTCAAACAAAGTGTCGGATGCCGATTATGAGAAATTTAGATATTTTATCCTAAAATAAGACAAGGATGCAAAAAATAAACTTACTCGCAAGTAACGATTCTGAAATGAAAACATGAATTCAGTAGCATTTTTCATGAAACGACGTTACCAGTAACGAGACAGCTTGCACAAACTAGTCATCTCTTACGTACATCGGGGCTGCGCAATCTCTAGCTTTTCGTATCGCAGTTAAGTAAGCAAGGAGCTCAGGAACATTGATTTTTCGGTAAGAAGATGCAATCGGTCCTCATGTATATGAAAAATAGACTTGTTGCGTGTTGCTGATTCTGAAAATACCTACGTATTCAACGTCTATGGTTCGTTTTCCATTCAGCTCTGCCCTCGACATCTTTTTTTCCATCCCAACGAATGTACACCGATTGCGACGACGACGACGACGACGACGATGACAACAAACCCTCGGTACACGTAGTCCGTGAGGCAAAAACGTTTTTCGATTGAATTTAGTTATGCAACGGGACATATACGCGAGGCACATTTTTCTTTCTTCAATACACCGACTACATGTTTCATGCATACGTATACACCACACTTGCATACACACGAATACGCACACGTTGCAAGCTCGGCTGAGTGAGCGAATATATTTACTTCATTCAGAGCCTATACACGGGAAACGAACTTGGACTGGTTAAAAGCTGCAACTTCAAGAGTGTATACCGCATGATTTTTCATATTTTTCTCGTATAAAATTCGTTTTCCAAAAAACTTTATTCACATGGGCTCCCTTTTCGAGCGTATGCTGCATATTTTTGTTACTACATTTGCTTGACGACTTTGTACGTGAATATAAATTTGCAGCAGATAATTTATAATTAATGAATTGAATAATTTTAATAAATTATATTGATTTGGACAATACATGCATAATAGGGCATTTGACGACGTTTCAATAGTATTGAACTCTGCATGGGGAAGTTTCTAGGAAATGAAAGCATATGTTTATCAAACCATCTGTAATTATAATAATTATCCCTATAGTCATTTTTTTAAAATATTTTTACTAATGACTTGTTTGTGGTTTGTAAATATGTTGTTTTATATGTATATTGCCGTTAGCAATCATGAATAAATTTAAAATATTCACTTGATTATAAAATTCATACATGCGTCCACAAAGATCAATTGTCTTCCCATTAACTGAAAGAACATTTTTACAATTATCAAATGACAATTGTGTGTAATATATTTTCATTGGAAAACTTCATCATTGCAATACTGAAGAGTTCAATAATATATTATTTTGTTCCAACGAAGAATGTTTATGTTACTCAACTCAATACACTTGTTAGCTTGGGTATTTTTACCTCTGTATTATTAAATATAATAATGTGACAAAAGCATTATCAGTAACGAGCAAATACTAATCTATGTTGAAGCAACCATTTTTCAAATGAATAATGGTTTCTTCTGGGAACTTTTGATGGATTAATCATGAGTTTTCATACATACTACCAGTCATCTAGTGAAAATTATTTCCTTTTGTTCGAGAAATTGCATTTACTTCATTGTTCAATATAATTTAAATACTTGTTACTTTCAATATGATGCGACGTTTTAAAAACACATTATCACGAGAAAAACAAAAATAATAAATGGAACAATTCTAAAGAAGAGCTACACATGGCTGTTTCTTCAATGTCTTGGCCCGCACTCGTGAGCACTGCATTAACAGCACATCCAGAGATGATTAATCTTTATAGTCAGGTTTATGGGTCAAGTCGGTTGCGGAGGGCGATCGGCGAACAATAGTCGAGGCTCACACAAACAGCCTCATTACTAATTAACCCGAAGCTCGGTAATAGTCCAAAAGCAGTGGTAATATATAAAGCTCCGTATGGCGGAGTACAAGCACGGTATCCAAGGATAACACATGTATGGACACGCGGACTAAACATAGGCTAGACAATGCACGGAGATAGTAGTGGAGAGCGAAGTGTTTAGTGCTATACAGTAGCAGTCCATCCAGCTGCAGCTAGCCAGTTATATACACACAAACACACACACGTATACGCAGGGGTGGCTGGGCAGGGGCTCGAGGCTCGAAGGAGCGCGAGAGGAAGGGAGAGGAGAACGTGTGCGAGAGAAGGCGGTACGTACGTACGTACGTAGGTACGTGCATATATATGTGCGCCTCGCGCGGAGTTGTTAGCTCAGTCGCGTGAGGCGCATAGGTTACGTAGTTGTCGCGCCACCCTAACCGAGGCGCCTTGTTTATGCCTCATTAGCCGGAGCAGTTACGTCGCCGTGGCCACGCGTAGAAACCTTAACTATCCGAAGCCTCCCTAACTAAACTATGCGTTCTCTCTCTCTCTCTCTCTCGCTTCGCTGCTATATACAGACATTATACGTGTATACACTTACGCATATACAGGCGCGCTGGAGAGGCGCAGCGCGCACTACAACTACTTGCTCTTTGTTGCTCTATCCAGGCGCGCTTTCTACTCGGGCACATTGCGACTGGATGACTTTTCCCTTGCACACACACGTGTGTGCACCTGTATTATAATAACAATAATAATATTAATAATCATAATAAAGCTTTCGCTACGTTCTCTCTTTCTGTTTTCCTCGGTCGCCCAATGTTACCTGCGCATGGCGAATAATACTACAATGCCAGCGTGTCACACTTCGCCTCGCGCCACTATTTATTATTATACAACGTAGTTAAATACGAAACTTTGCGCTATAAATTTGGTAAATAATTTAAATTATATATATACCGCGCGAGAGGTGTATATATACGTACGGAAAGCAAGAGAGAGAAAGAGAAGTTGCGTTTGCAACCGTACGCTCAAATTTCGAAGCGAATAATTTTGATCTCTCGCGAGTGATCACGACGAGCTACTGTTGCTGATGCTGCTGCTGCGCGAGTAAAGCGAGATGTTAAAGCGCAACAGACAGAGAAAACCCGAAATAGTTTCGTCTCGACTAATTGAAACGTTAGTCTCAATAATCGCTCAACGAGTCCCGAGAGACTCTGACGCGTATACATTTTTTTTTTAATTCGCAAAAATGACGATAAAATTTTAGTGAATTTTTATAGCTCGGCTCTCTTCCTGACCATGATTTTACTTCGTGCAGCCTATTATCTTGCCGAGTATAACTTGAGCTAATAATATGTACGCTTCTAGTTCCCGCAGTTCAAACTTGTATAACTTTCGTATAACAGTGTTAGAAACAAGTGAATTTAGTCGAGGTTATCCATATAGGCGTAAGCGAGTAAGGGAAAACCAACTTATTTGAGAATGATAATCTCATTATGTAAACCTTGACTCTGAGACGCGCTTATCTCGATACTAGAACGAGAAGGAAAAAGTTTAGTCACTTTACGCGATTAAACAAAAGAGAGCGAGAGCGAAACAGAGCAGTACATTCAGCGACAACGTGAATGTTTTATTTTAAAATTTTATACTTTCGGTTATTACTTTGCGATTGAAAAATCAACGTCACGGCCCTTTCTTTTGTGACAGATTAATTAAGATACCGGGCAAAAGGTAAACAACAGGTGACTACAACATACAGGTTTTAAAAATCTACGCTTGGAATCTAAACAGTTTTTTTTTCAAACAAGTCGGCGAGCGAGCATGCAAATAGAAAGGCCGAAGAAAAATTTCGCTCGCGACTAATCGATATTTGCCATACAACACGGGGGAGTTTATGCAAGTAAATCTACGTAAACGCCATAAGGAGAGAGAGAGAGAGAGAGAGAGAAAGATTTTGTGCAATGTTTGCGCGCGGGGCACGACGGTGTACGTGTGTGCCTACCTCATGTTCCACTTTGCGCGACTTATATTGCGTGCGCGCACACCGGGGGCAACGGCATGCGCGAGGCTTGTAAGATGCACACACGAAAGTTTCTACGAAGTAATTGAAAAAAGCTGTGGCAATGGCAGCGATGGCGGCGGGGGTGGCAGCGGCGGCGGCAGCGGACGCAGCAGCGCCAATGAAAGTTTTGAGTGTTCTGGGTGAATCTGAATCGGCAACTACTTTCAAATGCATGCAGTTTACAGCCACGTTAGATATATATAGTTCGTCACGTTTGTGTTGCTACTCCCCCCGCCACGCCGCTTTTCGGAAAACTTTGCCTTCGCAACTACTGATTATTAAGCGTCAACGTCTATGTACGCCGGGCGCTGATTTCGATCAGTATTTGCATCATCTTTACACCGCACGACGAGTCTTTTTATTTTATCGATACGTATTCAACGTTTTTTTACACAAAAGTTCGATACAGCAAGTTCTTTTTTTATTGTGGACCAAAATAAACCATAAAAATTGCGACACTCATTAATTTTCACAGGTTTTGATTGTATTATAATTCTACCTGATAGATATGCTCAATATTTTAGTATCATACAATACTCCACGTAATTTTGTCATTCATTAACTATTTTTGGCTCATAAAATTCGTTGAAATTGCCATTTAAACATACTTTGTTCTTTAATTTACAGTTCGAATGAATTTTTCAAGCTCAAGAAAATTTTTCGTTTACCAAAAACTAGCTATAAAATGAGAACATTTCTATCGCGGTATATTTTTCAAAAGAATTTTGACCTCCGAGTTTCGCAGTGCTTAGTTCTTAAATTCTGATGAATTACTGCATTTATGAAAATTTAGGTCATGTCGTAAGTGTGAAATTCAAACAAGATTAGGTTATATATCTTTGACTAGAATTGTTTTCATGAGGGAGGTGCGTTAAATTCTGTCAACTTCATACATTCAAAATGTCACTTTTATTCTTCATTTATGTAAAAGCGAATGAAAAAAAGACAATAACTCGTACGAATGCTATTAAATTTTCAAAGAAGATTATTGCAAGTGCGGCATCGTTTGGCTGTACTGGGTAAAATTGTACATTTGCAGTAAGGATTAGCCGGTAATTTCGCTTGATTCTTTCTCTCTTTCCCTTACTCCTGCCGTTCTCTGCAGCGTTAGGAATCCTCCCTTCCCACTTTTCAAGCTCTCCTCTCTTTCGCGTCGACACACCCCGTGTGCGCTACACTGTTGCCACTGACGCTGCTGCTGATGCTGCTGCTGCCATCACCACCACCACCAACACCACCGGTTGCAATATCTGCAGTCAGTGACCACTAAAACATGTAAATTGTCCGCTTGTGTATACAGGCAAGCGCGTACTAATGAGATCAGTACCGACATTCAGGTTACGTAAATCACTTTACCCAATTCCAATCCGCCTCTCTATAGGTAACAAGCTGTACTTTGATACTTTTCGATTTCAATCGAATTTTCGGATGACCAAAAAAAAATTCCCCTTTTTTTCTTTGGATGGCTGTATTCTAGCTTGTGACGGCGTAACATACACATAACGACGTATTGAATTTTGAAAAAAAAAAGAAACTAGAAAAAAGATGAATTGCAAATTTACCAATTAGTTATGTACAATATGATGAGAAAAATATCATTCGTTATATTTAAAGGTCGAGTCATGAATCGTCAAGCTGAAATGAAATCAGAAATTTCTCTCATGAGCTTTCCGTCTCTGCATATTCTTTCCGAGAAATCGAGGCAGCTCATTTTCTTTTTTTTATTTAAATTCACTCCATAATTCACACTTGATCGAGCTCAATCGAAGCGATTCTTTTTGTTTCAACTCAATTACACAACGAGTAGAATTCAGGGTTCGAAAAATGTATTTCCATTCTACTGCATATTTATGGCAAATAGTTTTTTACAATTAATTCATATAAAAAGAAATGCAGAGTTTTTTTCGCGACTGAAATCAATAAAAAATCAGTGATGCGTAACGACATAGCTCATTAGCAGTAAACATTGTTACATCTATATACCGCGTGCGTACGTACCGAACGTAGGTATGTGTGTGTGCAGTGCACGTTGAGCAAGCAGAGCTGCGCCGCCGCTGCTCGGGGTTTCTATCACATCTATTGCAGCCCTCGTGTGTGCGACCGGGAGCAACGTGACAGTTATTTTGTGGGTAATGTTTAACGAAATCTGCTGCCACTACAGCCTGGAACTCGACGATTAATCCAGCGTGAGCGTATTAAAACGGCCGTGTGCTGTTTCAAATGTAGCCCAAAAAGTAGCGTGCATTGATTGCAGCCTCTCTTCCGGCTAGCGCGGCCGGAAAAGAGAGATAATGAGAGGGAAGCAGGAAAAGCGGGAAAGAGAGAGCTTCAATCAAATTAGAATGCATTATAAATGCCACGATAAAAATCGAATTTGTGTATCGAATAGATTCACTATTGCTGTGACTTTTATCTTGTATGGAAGCTTATGGACTGCTGCCGAGTTTCATTTGCAAAGCTCTATATCTCGGCGCGTCGATATTCTGACTGTTAATTATTTTCATTTTCAAGCAAGAAAATTACTTACCAAATAATTATTACCAATATACACAGTGTCAATTAAATTAATATTTGGGTTATTTTGTTATTTTTAAGCTCATGTTGGCGCTATCATGTTTTAAAAGCCACAATTAATGTAAATAGAATGTACCAGAGTGAATGAGAATACAGGGGGTAATAAAAGAAAGTTTGCAAGCTCGTACGCATATGTATCATATGCAGAGTATACATCAGTTACAGCGAATGTGTCATATGAAGCATCGAACGTATATAACTCGTAATTCGGATGGAGGGATAGAGAGAGAAAATGGAACACGCAAACATTCTCTCGCACACATGCACAAACTCGTACACACCACACACATTAGCTAAGGGCCAGGGTTATTGCGAAAACGTCGCGTCAGCCACTTTAGTCTCTCGGGGGGCACTTGCACAATATGCTGCTTTACGATGTAAAGCTCCGAATGCGTATGCGTGTGTTTATTCGTCAAATCCGTTGGTTTAAGGGTGACGTAAGCGTCAAGTTTGTGAGTATGCATGGATGCAGAAGTAGCCTCGATGCCTCACCGGTACACTATATTTCATGCGTTGATATTTGAGTCTTAATTCCTGGCTCTCAGCATATAACATAAATTAACGACAATGCTGCGTTTCCTACGCAAAACTTGCAAATTATTCGAAAAAATAAAATAATATTTTTCAAATAAATTATTTTGATATTTTAATAATTGTAGCATTGAAAAGGAAGTACGAAATCAATTTCAAATTTTCTAGAGCCTACATACACTTAATATTTTCAAAAAAAAAGTTTTCGACAATTTTCATATCTTAGAAAATATTTCTCCGAAGACTACAGCACTAATGGCCTAAAGATAAAAAAATTACCATAAATGTTGAAAAGAATGTTACATTTTCAATTAATATATTCAGTTATAATAAGCATATTTTACAAACCGTGGATCTAGTGGCAATACAAGTATAATACAAGCGAAGGATGCAAGTTAATACACTCCCGAGCCGTGGATAGCCTTTTTTATTCTAATGTCAAATAAAGTGTCGAAGGGGATTTATAATTATGAAAAAATCAACAATGTAATAGCACATTAAGTTGATCAAATAATAAGTCGGCTAATGAGACTCAACACAGGCGAGAATTGTTTGAGTGAGTATTGACACTAACAAGGAGAGCTTTTCAGGTCCGGGTCACAGATCTTTACCAAACTTTTTCGGGGGTCTTCTGGTACTCAATACTGAAGCTCCCTGTGCTTAGTTTGATCCAATGGGCCTTAGGGCCCATTTTGTAGAGGATTTTCCACATTATCAAAAAATCTTTGTTATTTTCTATATCGATATAGAAGTGTGACGTCCTACACAGCTAGCTACGTCTCTTTTTCAATAAGGCGCCAACGCATCGAAAGTCCTAATCATAACAGCTATGCCTGCGCCGGTACCGTTCCTTACCATTCCTTACCATACTACGTTATCATAATCTACCTTACCATAATTACCATTGGTTTTACTCTTTTACCAATAATATTAAAATTAATAATAAGTACATAACAATAAATTTAAACG